>CM060332.1:55436547-55441547 GCA_030674155.1 Stramonita haemastoma | reverse complement strand
CATTTTTACAACATCAACAGCATATTTTTCACGAAATTGAAAAGAAAAAAAACAAATCAAAACAGAGCGCATATTGTGACAGTTAAACCGAGCAAATCCTAGTACAAGTTCAAAAAAACCTAACAGATACACACGCATGCACACGCACACACACGCACACATACACACACAGTTTGTGCAGATAGTGCTTATCTCATTATCCTCGATATAAAAGAATAAAATAAAAAATAAAAAATAAATAAACATACACGCTCACACGACACACACACTACACAAAAATAACATACATGCTCACACAACACACACACACACACACAAACAAACACACAAACACACACACGGGTACGTGCACACACACACGAGTTTGTGCCGATTTCACCACAGCATACTGTCAGAGACTGTCTCTGGTACTGTTTTGAACATAAAACAAAACACCCACCCATGAAACATTTGGAAAAATCAATCGTCATGCATGTTTGATATCTGCATTCAGAAATGCATTAAAACACCATGACACAAAAGAACCACAAAAAATGCAAATACCCAACTTTGAAATAAAACCCGGTGTCACAACAGCATATTGGTTATGAGAAATGCCATATATACAACACTTAAAATCGATATATATATATATATATATATATATATATATATATATATATATATATATATTATATATATATATATATCGCATTTTCCAGAAATTATTGGGGGAAAACCACCAACATCCAATTAAAAAAAACCCTCCATTCACATACAATTACGCAAGAATGTAGCTTTTGTGCTGACTTCACAACATCTCTGGGTTTACAAACAAGAAATAAATTACACAAAGTATCACTTGAAAAATCACAGTACACATTTCTCTATGCCAAAATAAAATCCACTTACATGTAATCATACAAGAAAGTAACTAGTACCGACTTCACAACAGCTGTCGGATTACAAAAACAAAACAAAAAAAGCAAAAAACAAAATTACACACAGCACCACTTGAAAAATCAGAGTTCACATTTTTACACTCATTTTCTTTAAATCCCCACTTAAATCACAGAAGCCTACACACACGTAAGTACACAAGTTTTGTTGTTGGTTTTACAACAGCATAATGGTTATAAAAATAAAACGCATACATCAATACTAACAAATCAGAAAACCATACGTGTGGGTAATTGTATTAACAAAAAAAAACTTAACAAAATGCCCTACAAAAAATCCATACGCATTCAAATACCCAGGCATGTGGTTTTTATAACAGCAAGTTATGAACGAAAAAAATGTTTCATAAAAAACAGAAAATTAAAAGTAACCGAATGTTCTAGGTAATAGGAAAAAAAACACGAAAGGGAAATGCTTAACTTTTGCACTCGTTTGTAATAAATATTTTGGTGAACAAAATACCAGTGGTATACTATTACAATGATTTGCATGTAGCACTCAAGAATACCCTTATCGCCATTCACACACACACACACACACACACACACACACACACACACACACACACACACACACACACACACACACACACACACACACACGAACTTGCACACTACTCCATAAACACTACAAATTCCAACCCAGAACCTTACAGCACACAAAAATTCATTTATCCTATTCAATGTATTAAAAGCATATACAGATCTAGTAAAATTTTCAAAACATTTTTTACTTATGGAAAAAATACCAACTCTGAACATCAAAAAACTCCATCAGAATCAACATTGCTGTAATTGTATAGAAAAATCAAACCCAGTCCAATCATGTTGTTTATAGCCCCACAGACCACAAAGGCCATATCAGGGCTTTTATCTCGTAAAATTTTAAATCTCAGAATAAAAACTGTGACAACTGCATACAGACTAAAACGGGGTTAAAACCAACTCTACTATCCATCCTAGTATTGACACCGTAGTCAAATATAAGGGTCAACAGGGGGAGGTGGGGGGGTGGGGGTGGGGGTGGGGGTGGGGCACAACATTGTGGGACGAACCACATTAGTCACACATAAAAATCTAAACCAAAAATCACCCCCATGCCATCCTAAACCCAATACATATCACAACATCCGAAGCACATTTGTCCCGAAATTTAAAAAGAAAAAAACAAGTAAAAAAAACAGAGTACACATTTTTGGGGCTAAACTATACACACCATAGCACTGGCTTTAAAATCCGACAACAGATAAATCACATACACACACGCAGGCACACACATGTTAACACATGTAAACACACATGTAAGCACATGTAAACACACATACACATGTTAACACACACTGACACTACATGCACACAGACACACTACAGACACAAAACACACACACACACACACACACACACACACAACACACACACACACAACACACACATACACAAACTCACACACTGCATGCACACAGACACACATACTACACACCGACTACACACACACACACACACACACACACACACACCACACACACACACACACACACACACACACACACACACAAACATACACACACCCGAACTTGCACACAAACCCTACACATACTTTTAAAAATTCCAACCCAGAGCATTACAGCACACAAAAATTTCATTTATACTATCTAATGTATTGAAAGCACATATACATCTAGTAACATTTTCTTAACTTTTTTTTTTTACTTATGAAAAAATGCCAAATCTGAACATTAAAAAAACCCATCTCAATCAACATTTCTGTAAATGCATGAATGAAAAAACCCCAGTCCAATCATGTTTATAGCCCCACAGACCACAAAGGCCATATGGAGCTGCTATCTCGTAAAATTCTAAATCTGGGAATAAAACTGTGCAACTGTATACAGACTAAAACAGGGCAAAAAACCATCTCTGCTGTCCTTCCTAGTATCGACACCCTGGTCAAATATAAGGATCAACACAGGGCGGGCACCCATTGCGGGAAGATCCACATTAGTCACACATAAAATCAAAACCAAAAATAACCCCCATTTTTAATATGAAACCCCGTACATACATCGTGACATCGAGAGCATATTTGTTACGAAATTTAATAGAAAAAATCCCCCAAAACAGAGCACCAATTTTGGCAATTAAACCAAACACACCCTAGCACCGGCTCTAAAACCCCGACAACAGAAAAAATCACATACACACACGCAGGCACACACACACACAAAACACATGTAAACACACACAAACACACACGTAAACACACACACACACACATGTTAACATGTAAACACACATGTAAGCACACACACGTAAACACACACCCACGTTAACACACACACACACACACACACACACACACACACACACACACACACACACACACACACACACACACACACACACACACTACAGACACACACACTTAGACACACACACTACATGCACACAGACACACATACTACACACACACACACACACACACACACACACACACACACACACACACACCACACACACACACAACACACAACAACCCTACACATCTAAAAATTCCAACCCAGAACCATACAGCACACACAAATTCATCTATAATATCCAACGTATTGAAAGCACAATATACATCTATAAACTTTTTCTAAAATCGATATGCCAAATTAATCTGAACATTAAAAATCCCACCAGAATCAAATTCATTAATACTATCGAATGTATAGAAAGCATATACATATCTGTAATTTTTTTCTAAACTTAATATGCCAAATTAATCTGAACATTAACCCCCCCCCCCCCCCCCCCCACCAGAATCAATCTTTATGTAATAGCATGAAAAAAAAATCAAACCAATCCAATCTGTTTATAGTCCCGCAACCACAAAGGCCATATGGGGTGCTATCTCGTAAAATTTAAATTCAGAATAAAACTGTACAATGTATACAGACAAAAAAGGGTATAAAACCAACCTTCCTTTCTAGTATCGACACCCGGGTTCAAATAAGGGTCAACACAGGGCGGGCACCACATTGTGGCAAGATCCACATTAGTCACACATAAATAAAACCAAAAATCACCCCCCATTTTATATGAAACACCAACTACATCATGAATCGGAGCATATTTGTTACGAAATTTAAAAGGAAAAAAAACAAGTAGAAAAACAGAGCAAATTTTTGGCAATTAAACTAAACACACCCTAGCATGGTTTTAAGACCGGCAACAGATAAAACGTACAACACGCAGGCACACACATGTTAACACATGTAAACACACATGTAACACACACACGTAAACACCAAAATGCTAAAAACCCCACAACATGACAGAGACCGCAGACACACACAAGACACAAACCACACCACTACATGCATTTTTAACACAATACTACACACGACTACACGCAGCACAACCGCACAACCCACACACCCAACACAACACACACAACCACACACAACACACACACACTCGAAGAAATTGACACAATGCATCAACACTAAAATTTCAACCTAGAATCATAAGCACACAAAAATAAATGTATATATTCAATATAATGAAAGCTACACACACTTTAAGATTTTCTGAACTTTTTTTTTTACTTATGAAAAAATGCCAAATTTAAATTTTAACATTAAAAAATCCTAGAATTAACATTTCTGTAAATGCTGAAAACCCCCAGTCCAATCATGTTTATGTCCCGCAGATAACAAAAAGGATATGGGGCTGCTATTTTTACAATTTTTACATTCGGAATAAAAATGTGCAATTGTATACAGACTAAACGGCAAAAAACCAACTTGCTGTCCTTCCTAGTATCGACACCCTGGTAAATAAAGGGTCGACACAGGGCGGGACCCGATGTGGGAAAACCACATTGTCCAATATAATCAAAACCAAAATCACCCCCTGTTATATAAAACCCCATAATACATCATGACATCGATAGCTATTTGGTACGAAAATTTAACAGGAAAAAAACAAAGAAAAAACCCAGGCACACATTTTGGGGGTAATCCAACACACCCTGCCCCCGGCTCTAAACCCGACAACAGATAAATCACTCACGCCAAA
>CM060332.1:55430676-55436447 GCA_030674155.1 Stramonita haemastoma | reverse complement strand
ATGTTTTTGTGTTGTTCATGTGGTATGTGACGCTTTTTTGCGTTCATATTTTGGTTTGTGACGCTTTTGTGCTGGTTTTATTGTTGGGAGGTGTACAGGGAATTCAGTTGAAAAATCGGTGGTTTGTAGCGGATATGCACGTTTATCAATTTATTTATTTATTTATTTATTTATTTTGTTATTCTGTTATTGATTTATTTATTCCTTATATCGAGGATTAATGGAATGAACACTCATGTTTTTTTTTTTTTACATCTAGTCCCGGTGTATCCCAGTTTTTGTAAATGTTGTCATCTGTTCCCATCAATGATGGTCAGGATGTGGGCAATTTGCAGGTAGTCTTTTACATTCATTGTCCCCCCATTGCTAACACCCTGTCCCTTAAACCATCACTTTAAAATTGTTGTTGATAATTCGGGTACGTTTTCTTTTATCTTTTAACACTGTCAGATATATTTTGGTGGCACAAGAGTAAAGTAAAAACAACAACAAACAACAATAAAAAAAAAGATAAAGGTTGTGCTATATCCTGTGTTGGTCGTATGGGAGCGAGGCGTCAGAGACCTCAGCTTCTCTTGGGGCCAGCATCTTGAGGGCGGGCGCCATCTCCCGTCCCTCGCTGCTTTACCTTCCCTGACCTAAAAAAGGGACAGGTACCCATTGAAGGCTGATGAACTGGGGGGGACTGTGCTGAAGCCAAGGCGCGCAATTGGTCACCCCATCCGGGACTGGTAACCATGCTTGATGCTGCTTAACCTTGGCTGGGGGAAAGTGAGTGCTATGACCACTGAGCTATCCAGTCGCCTGAGGTGTTTATTAGTTTACACATACTAAGATTGAAGTCACCTACGTGGAGTGCTTTTTCTTTGATCTTATTATCCATATAAAACCCCAAAAAGTAACATACGGAGACTTCGACCTCATTGTAAGTCCCATTGTTTAAAGTAATTAGTTGCTGAAAGGGCTTTTTGGGTTTTTTACCAAAAAAGTTGTGCGTCTCTAATATGGTTATTTATTTATTTATTTATTTATTTATTTATTATTTATTTATTTATTTATTTATTTATTTATTTATTTTTTGTATATCTAGGATAACGGAATAAGCACTCTTTTGCTATTTTACGTCCAGTCCCCCTGTGTATTTCAGTTTTGTAAAAAGTCATTGGTTATGAAACATTTTAGCAATACAACATAAAATATCTCACCTTGGCCGTAGGGGTCATAAGGTGGACCGCCACCTACGCAGTAAAATAAAAGAGCGACCTGTTGATACAGCTGGTCACTACACGGTCACAAAGTCGGTCAGCAGTTCTTGTCCACTTTGGTTATCTCACATTGTGGGGTCTTTATAACGGAACGTCATTTCACACACATTACACACGCGCGGACGCATGCTCGCACGCACGCACGCACGCATGCACGCACAGAATCACACCACACACATACCACACACACACACACACACACACACACACACACACCACACACACAAAACACACACACACACACACACACACACACACACATACATACACACACTCACACTCAAAAGTTAAGATTAAAGAAATGAATAAAATTAATAACTACAAGAATGTGAGTAAGTTTTTCAACAACGAGGACTGTCTGCTAGACATGATCAAATAATATGTGCATGATTCTTGTTCCAGAAGAGCAAGAACATAGATACATTACATACTATGTTTAAGAATCTACATCTTTTAAGAATGTTAAATACGTTTACGTTTGGTGTCAAATAAGTCTCGTTCTCACTTAATGGCAATAAAGTTTTCTGATTCTGATTCTGATTCACACACAAACATAAACACAAAGAAAAATAAGCACATGAGTGCTTATTCCATTATCCTCGAGATAAAAGAATAAAATAAAAATGAAAAAATAATGAAAGAATAAAATGATAAAAAAAATCACACACACACACACACACAACACACACACACACACACACACACACACACACACACACACACACACACACACACAAACACACAGGTGGTCATTGAATAGTTACAAAGTGGGTTAGCAGGTCTGGCCCATCACCTGTCTGTCATCTCTAATGGCAGAATCCTCACAATGCTGAGTCATGTAATAGCACGTTTCTATACCTTTTGAGGGTTACCAATATGTTAGTAATAACTGTACGGTAACAAACATAACGTAAAACATAAAACTTCCTATCGTAATGAGATAACTACATCCAAAAATACTACTACTACTACTACTACTACTACTACTACTACTACTACTACTACTACTACTACTACTACTACTACTACTACTACTACTGCTGCTGCTGCTGCTGCTGCTGCTGTTGCTGCTGCTGCTGCTGCTGCTGCTGCTACTACTACTACTACTACTACTACTACTACTACTACTACTACTACTACTACTACTACTACTACTACTATACTCTGCTGCTGCTGCTGCTGCTGTGCTGCTGCTGCTACTACTACATACTACTACTACTACTACTACTACTACTACTACTACTACTACTACTACTACTCTCTCCTCCTCCTCCTCCTCCTCCTCCTCTCCTCCTCCTCCTCCTCCCTCCTCCTCCTCCTCCTCTCTCCTCCTCCTCCTCCTCTCTCATCATTCATCATCATACGAAGAAGAAGAATGCGAAGAAGAAGAAGAAAAAGAAGAATGCGAAGAAGAGGAGGAATAAGAATGCGAAGAATGCGAAGAATGCGAAGAATGAGAAGAAGAAGAAGAATGAGAAGAAGAAGAAGAAGAAGAAGAAGAAGAAGAAGAAGAAGAAGAAGAAGAAGAAGAAGAAGAAGAAGAAGAAGAAGAAGAAGAAGAAGAAGAAGAAGAATTGCGAAGAAGAATTGCGAAGAAGAATTGCGAAGAAGAAGAATTGCGAAGAATTGCGAAGAAGAAGAATGCGAAGAAGAAGAATGCGAAGAAGAAGAATGCGAAGAAGAAGAATGCGAAGAAGAATGCGAAGAAGAATGCGAAGAAGAAGAATGCGAAAAAGAAGAATGCGAAGAAGAAGAATGCGATGAATGCGAAGAATGCGAAAAAGAAGAAGAAGAAGAAGAAGAACAAGAACAAGAACAAGACAAGAACAAGAACAAGAACAAGAATTGTAACGAAAAATTGCGAAGAAGAATGCAAAGACAAAAAAGAAGAAGAATGCGGAAAAAACAGCAGAAGAAGAATGCAAAAAATGCAAAGGATGCAAAGAAAGAAGAAGAATGAGAAGGAAGAGGAGGAGGAATAGAAAATGTAAACAAGAAAAAGTAAGAAGACACATTTTCATAACTATTGTCACAAATTCTTGCTTCAGGTGGTAAAGTAGTGTGAAAAACAATAAAGTTTTGAAAAAAACAAACCCCAAAACAACCAAGTAACAAATATTTACCTTTCTTGTCATACACCATATGGCCTCATCCTATCTCAACCTAGATATATATTAAAAATAACAAACAACTCTTTTTCCTCGACCTTGATGTAATGTAGGGCAAACAGTTTTCATTGGCTGATAAATGACCAAAATAATACTGTAACTAGCCTATAAAATGGCGGGTTGTGGTGGCACACTCGTCTTGTTACCATAGAAGCACTGACCGAACTGGTTGCTGTCTGACACTTGCAACGCTGTTGCAGACCCAATAGCGCGGTATTTTGTTTTCAAAAGGTGAGTCCTTTCTATTCAAACTGTTTTTATTTTTTTGTAAGAAAATATTGTTTAATATTTTTCGCGCGCGCAAAGAGATGCAGAGACACAGACAGACAAACAGACACACAGACACAGATACAAACATTATACATACATACATGAACACATCCATCCATCCATCCATCCATCCATCCATCCATCCATCCATCCATCCATCCATCCATCCATCAATACATACATACATACATACATACATACATACATACATACATACATACATACATACATACCTACCTACATACCTACATACCTACCTACCTACCTACCTACTACCTACCTACCTACCTACCTACCTACCTACCTACCTACATACATACATACATACATACATACATACATACATACATACATACATACATACATACATACAACACTACATACATACACACACACACAACACACTACACACACACACACACACACACACACACACACACACACACACACACATACACACACACACTCACACACACACACACACACACACACACACACACACACACACACACACACACACACACACACACACACACACACACACACACACACACACACACACACACACACACACACACACACACACACACAACAAACACACACACATACATCTTGCTCACGCGTTTTAAAAACCGTTCCGCTTTTCGGAAGAGTAGGCCATTGCGTGGCGGTAGAAATGGGTGTGACAGAATTTGCAAAAACTGCATACACATGGGGACTGTATGTAAATAAATTATACAACTTTATGTCATAGCAGATTTCTCTGCGGGAAATTCGGGCTACTCTCCTTGGGGAGAGTGTGTTGTCACAAGAGCAGCGCCACACATAATAATTTTCTTTTTCTTTTTCCTGCCTGCAACTGTATTTGTTTCCCTATCATTGTGGATTTTTCTACAGATATGTTTTTCCAGGAACAGCTTTCTTGTTGCTGTGGGTTCTTTTACATGCGCTAAATAATAATGTGTAACACACAGGACCTCGGTTTATCGTCTCATCCGAAAGACTAGCACCCAGACCACCATTCATGGTCTAATGGATAGGAGAAAAGTTGGGGGCCCAAACGGGATTCGAACCACAGCACACTTCCTACCCGGACTTTTCGTTTTCTAGGCAGGCGCGTTACCTCTAGACCACCGATCCACCAAACGAATTTCTCACCCAGTTTGAGGCATCAGTTTCAACCCGTCCGATAGAAACGGTCCTATTTTTCTTCTTCATCGAACGCTCAGACAACAACTATTGTTATCTGTCACATTAGAGAAAATGCTTTTCGTAAGAGTAGGCCATCGTGTGCCGGTGGGAACAGATGACATTTACAAAACTGCATACACACGGGGACTGAATGTAAAAAGCACAAGAATGCTTATCCAATTATCCTCGATATAAAGGATAAACAAAACATGTAGCGCTGCCGTTAAGTGCCTGACAAGTCAGGCCTAGCAACATCCGACTTCAGCATGGGAGAGAAAATCTTTTAAGTCTTTCTGGAGGAAAAAGGCAAGAGAATGGACCAAGAAAACATTAAATAGAGGAGAAGAAGGTGACATGAAGAAAAGGAACAGGGCAGAAACAAAGAGAGGGATAGAAAAGAGGGAATTTTTAGCACAGAATTTCCAGAAAATGGGGATGCTATTTATACTGACAGGCTTCCCGGAATCCCCACAGGGGAAAGAAAGATTTTGTTCTATCCCAAAAGGATCGCTTGTATCCTTGTGTGTTTAGTTTAGTTTAGTTTAGTTTAGTTTATTCTTTTAAATCGAGGATAATGGAATAAGCACTTATGTTGTTGTTGTTTTTAACCAGCCCCCGTGTGCATGTAGTATTGTCACTTTTGTCATCTGTTCCCACCGGCACACAATGGAACAGGATTTAACGTGTGCACAAGATGTTGTGTATGCGTTCGCACACGGGGCCTCGGTTTACAGTCTCATCCGAAAGACTTTTGGGGAGAATGGAGTCAGCACTGATGTTAACTCAAGGGGAAAAATCCCCTCGACCGGGAATCGAACACGGGTCGTCAAATTGCGAGCTCAATGTTCTGACCACTAGGCTATCCCGTCCACTGTGT
>CM060332.1:55420676-55425676 GCA_030674155.1 Stramonita haemastoma | reverse complement strand
AATAATATTAATAATGATGATGATGATGATGATGATGATGATGATGATGATGATGATGATGATGATGATGATGATGATGATAATAATAATAATAATAATAATAATAATAATAATAATAATAATAATAATAATACTAATAATAAATAAAATAAAAAAAATATTATTAATAACAACAACACATGGAATTTATAAAGCGCTAGCTTTCGACCTATAAAACACACAAGCAACCAATACGCACACGTTAAATCCTGTTCCGCTTTTCGTAAGAGTAGGTCATCATGTGCCAGAGGGAACAGTTAACAAGATTTACAAAACTGCATACACACGGGGACTAGGCTGTAAAAAAAGCACCTGAGTGCTTATTCCATTATCCTCGATATATAATAATTTGTTTGTTTGATGTTATTGTATTTTTTTTTATATATTATATCAATCTATATATATATAAAATATATATATATACATACATATATATATATATATATATATATATATATATATATATATATATATATATATATATATATACATATAATTATATATATATATATATATATTATAAAAAAAAATACAATAACAACAAACCCGAACTTTTTCGCTTTTTCTAGCCAGGTACGCGCGCGTTACCTCTACACCATCCTTCTCCAGCCCTGGTAAGGATGATGACGACAATGATGATGTTGGTGGCGCTGGCCGTGGCGGCGATGCTGATGGGGATGGCTGAGGGCCACGGGGTGCTGATGCAGCCTCTGCAACGGTCCAGTCTGTGGCGGGACAAGAGTCGTTTTCCCGACGCCCGGGACAACTATGATGATAACCAGCTGTACTGTGGAGGCTACACTGTGAGTGGTTGGTGGTGTGGTGGGGTGTTTTGGTTTTGGTTTTGGTTTGGTTTGGGGTTTTTCGGGGTGTGGGTTTATTTTTGGGTGGTGTGGGGTGGGTGGGTTGCGGGTTGTTTGTTTGTGTTTGTGTTTTTGTGGTATAGGGTCTTTGGTTGTGTTTGTTTTTGTGTGACTGTGGGTGTTTGGAGTCTGCGTGTTTGGGTTTTTGCTCTCTCTCTTTCTGTTTATTTTTTGTTCTTATTTATTCTTATTTATTTTATTTTGTTCTTTTATATCGAGGTGTGGTGTGTGTGTGTGTGTGTGTGTGTGTGTGTGTGTGTGTGTGTGTGTGTGTGTGTGTGTGTGTGTGTGTGTGTGTGTGTGTGTGTGTGTGTGTGTGTGTGTGTGTGTGTGTGTGTGTGTGTGTGTGGTGTGTGTGTGTGTGTGTGTGTGTGTGTGGTATACGGTCCTTGGTTGCGTTTGTTTTTGTCTGTTTGTGGTTGCTTGGAGTCTGTGTGTTTGTTACTCTGTGTGTGTGTTCCTCTGTCTGTCTGTCTATCTGTCTGTCTCTGTTTCTGTGTATGTCTCTCTATCTATGTCTCTGTCTCTGTCTCTCTCTTTCTCTCTCTCTCTCTCCCTCTCTCTCTCTCTCCCTCTCTCTCTCTCCCATTATCTCTCTCTCTCTCTCACTATCTCTCTCTCTCTCTCTCTCTTCTCTCTCTCTCTCTCTCTCTCTCTCTCCTCTCTCTCTCTCTCTCCTCTCTCTCTCTCTCTCTCTCTCTCTCTCTCTCTCTCTCTCAATTTGTGGAAACGTACAAAATGTGTGTTTCCATCTTGTAAACTATGTTTACTCCTTGTAAGGGGTAATGGCATATATGAATAAATCACCCAAATCTCTCTGTCTGCCTGTCTGCCTGCCTGTCTGTCTGTCTGTCTGTCTGTCTGTCTGTCTGTCTGTCTGTCTGTCTGTCTGTCTGTCTGTCTGTCTGTCTGTCTGTCTGTCTGTCTGTCTGTCTGTCTCTCTCTCTCTCTCTCTCTCTCTCTCTCTCTCTCTCTCTCTCTCTCTCTCTCTCTCTCTCTCCTCTCTCTCTCTCTCTCTCTCTCTCTCTCTCTCTCTCTCTCTCTCTCTCTCTCTCTCTCTCTCTCTCCTCTGTTCCTATAACTGGATTGCTCGCTGCAGTCTCATTTTTTTCTTTTTTCTCTATTTCTCTCTTTCTGTTTCTAACCCAGTACTCTATCTTATCTTGCTGGTATCTCACTGTCATCTCGTCTCTCTTTTCTATCTCTTTTTCCGCTTCTCCATGACATGAAGCTTTATTTTGTGCTTTAGTGAACATAATTATTCAATAATAACAACCAATCGAATGACGAAAAAAATCCAACGTTTTTTATGCAAACAGAAGGTTGTTGAAGGCTTCTGGATATTGTGAAATTGTGTCACAGTGGAAAGATAAGATAAAAACGATTTTTAAAAAAAGGTATTGTATAACGGCTGTTCTATTTTCAACAATAGCAGAAAATATGCCAAGACGTTTTCAAGTTTACTCTGGGAAAAAGATATCCCATCATGTAGAAAGTAAATAAGTAAAATTAATAAGTAAGTAAGGCAATAAATAAATGAATAAATAAATAAATAAATAAATAAATAAATCAATAAATAAATAAATAGATCACTAAATAAATAGACGATTTCAGAAAAAAAATGGATAGAAGAATGTTAATCAATATATGAAATGATTGAGTAATCGCATGAAACAAATAAGCAAGCAAATCAATAAACGGAGAGATAGACAGAGCTGCATTGATAAATGAATAGATAAAAAGACGATAAAAAATTATAATCGCTGGTGAAATTAGGCTAGTTTTCCATAAGTTTTTACATTAAACTGTACTCCATTCTCTTTCTATTAACTGTTGTTTTTCTTTATTTCCTTTTACCATCGTGATTGTTTGCTGTGTTTCCTAACAAGAGTAAAGTGTAAAAGAGAGAGAGAGAGAAGAGAGAGAGAGAGAGAGAGAGAGAGAGAGAGAGAGAGAGAGAGAGAGAGAGAGAGAGAGAGAGAGAGAGAGAGAGAGAAGAGAGAGAGAGAGAGAGAGAGAGGGGGGGGGGGAAGAAAGAGAGAGAGAGAGAGAGAGAGGGGGGGGGGGGAGGGAAGAGAGAGAGAGAGAGGGGGGGGGGGTAGGGGGGGGGGCGAAGAGACTGAGAGAGAGAAAGAGAGAGACATAGACTGAAACACAGAGAGGAGAGATATAGATACAGAAAGACAGACATACAGAAAGACACAGAGATAGAGAGGGAGATCAATATCTGCTATCTATTTTCATCACCTCGTGCAAATCCATTAAAAAAAAAAACAGCAACAAAATCTCATCACATTTTGATAATCAGCGTAATCAAAACGGTAAAAAAAAAGGAGAAATAGTTTCATTCATAAAAGCCAGACGTGTTTGTATAAAGTAAACTTCATTTTTTTTCTCCAGCCAGTGGCATTGTTTATGCTGTTTATATCCCATAACGTTAACTGCATTAATTGCTCTTACAGTTCCGCCCCTCTATGCAAAAACCTGCATTCAAGCACTCGGTGCATCGGTGGTCTAGGTGGAAACCTGCCTAGAGAACAAAACGTTCACCCTCAGAGTGTGCGGTGGTTTGAATCCCGTTTGGGCCCAAAACTTTTCCCCCCATCCAATAGACCACGAGTGGTGGTCTGGGCGCTAGTCTTTCGGATGAGACGATAAACCGAGGTTCCGTGTGTTACACATCACTATTTAGCGCACATAAAAGAACCCACGGCAACAAGAGCGTTGTCCCTGGCAAAATTCTGTGGAAAAAAGGCCACTCTGATAGGGAGACAAATACAGTTGCAGATAGGAAACATAAAAAAATAATGGGTAGGTGCTGCACTTGTGGTGACGCGATCTTCCCGGGGAGAGCAGCCCGAATTTCACGCAGAGAAATCTGCTGTGACATAAAGTGGTGTAAACAAAAAGCGACTGTTGTAGATTCTTTGCTGGCACATACCAGCTTTGGGGATAGTGTCTAAATACCACAACTGTGTGCAGGCATTAAAAAAAAATCATTATTAGATAACATTATACGTCCTTGGGATGAGACTATAAACAGAGGTACCGTGTGCAAACGAACGAAGAACATCTTGCGCACACGTTAAAACCCGTTCCGTTTTTCGGAAGAGTAGGCCATTGTGTGCCAGTGGGAATGGATGACAATTTCCAAACTGCATGCACACATGGAACAGGATGTGAAAATGCACACGGGTGTTTATTCCATTATCCTCGAAGTATAAGAATAAAGGAAAGAATACTCCCCTCCCCCCCCAGAAAAAAAAATTGACGGAACGGATTTTTTAGAACTTGTGCGCAAGATGTTCTGCGAGCGTTCACATACGTGGCTTTGGCTTATAGTCTCATCTAAAGGATTTATAAAGTTACTGAATCAAAATGAATACGGTGCGACATCCAGTATAATTATATAATATCATTATTTTTTCCCTTTAAAAGAACAAATCTCAGACAAATTATCTAGTATCTTTAACCCGACACTTATACTTCGTTTGTACACTATACTAGTACGTAACTTGTGTGTCATAGACTGTGTAAAGATGATTGTATATTCATTGTTAGTAGAAAAAAAAATGGCTTGCAATGCAATGAACACAAAATGCTTACTGCATAATTGTGTTTATATCCACAGTGAGTATTACAGTTTAACTAGGCTAGACCATTGTGCGTTCAAAGACCTTTCCTTAAGATAAAAAAAAACATTTTAATCTTTTTTTTGTTGCTCTGTTGACCTGTTTCATTAAGATAGATAACAACATTTTAGTTTTGTCTTTGCTCTGTTTTGGCTACTTTTTTTTTGACAGAGAGATTTTTTTTTTCTAGTTCCTATATAAACCGTTTTCCTGCTCCGAGATAACACTGTATTTTCTTTATTTTGGAAGAAAAAAAAACCAAGGATAAAAGACGACATCATTTTCCTCTTTGTTCTCCTTGACCTTTTTTCTTAACAGAGATAACACATTTTGCTCTGTTGATGTTTGTCTACAGAGAAATGGTTTTTCTTTTCTTGTTTTGACTTTCTCCTCGAAAGAGGTAACTACACATTGTTTCTTTTCTGTTATATATATATATATATATATATATATATATATATATATA
>CM060332.1:55393176-55413176 GCA_030674155.1 Stramonita haemastoma | reverse complement strand
AGATTCACTAGGTGGAAATGTTCTTCATATTCAGTTTGTTACATTTTTCCTTACACATTTTCATTCTCTTTCTATTTCATCTTTTACTGGCAGCAGTGGTAGGCCACAGGAGTATTTACCTATTCTTAGGGCTGCAATACACACTTCTGAATTCTAAAAAGTGTCTTGCTCTTACCACAGAGGGTGAGTGAGGCTGCAATCACTCCCGGGACCTCTGAAGAGGGCTCAACCAGGAGCCGAAACTCGAGTCAGGTCAGGCCCAAAGCATGGTCCTCACTCAATAATGACCAAATACTGCATTCAAAGACATTTATCTTATATTGGTTTTTAGTTTTGGAATCTTTGACAAACATCAATGTTAAGAGAAGATGTAATTGGTTATCTGCATTTGTTTGTCTTCACTATATTATCTCAATTATATATATATATATATATATATATATATATATATATATATATATATATATATATATATATATATATATATATATATATATTATATATATGTATGTATCCATGATGTCCATCTTTGAGTTTACACCAGTGCCAACCCCACTTATCTAAAGTTCTTCAAATGAGATCATAAATCGAGGCCCTGTGTAGGAGAACTCGTAGAACACGTTGCACACACGTTAAATCCTGTTACGCATTTCGGAGAAGTATGCCATTGTATGTTGGTAGGAATGGATGACAAGAGTTAAAAAACTACACACACTGTACAATTACACAAAATTGCTGATTCCGTTAAAAAGAAATCTCTCTCTCTCACACGCATACACACGTACACACTTATACACCCATTTCTTCTGCACACACATACTGTATTTCCATTATTCTCCATATAAAAGAATCAATAAAATACTCGCCCACCCTTCCTCACACACACACCACCACCACCATTCTCCTAGTTTCAAAACCCCACAACAACCGTTAAACTTGATTCCACACGAGGAAACACAAACATTCAGCACACCAAATGAAGCACACAACCCGAGTAGGAGACTTTGTGTAGCCTGTAATTCAGACACAGGCTGTGACCAGCAAAAGTAGAGAGACACAATGTAATGACAGCTTTGAGGACAGCAACCCACAACCTCCCTCCCCTATTATCATGGAGGTTCCATTTCTTTGCCACAACACTGCCACACGTAGTGTTAAACAAAGAGTCGGAGGATACACAAAAAGTTTCAGTATTTTGTTGTAAGTTTAAGTTCATAGTCTGCACACAAAGACCTATTTTTCCCAAATGATTTCGAAATAAGGGGGCAGGGTAGCCTGGTGGTTAAAGTGATGTGCTAGTGATCTGCTGACCCGGGTTTGAATCACTCTCAACAGGATTTTTTCCTCTGGAGTTAACATCATCAGTGCCGACTCCATTTCCCCGAAAGTCCTTCGAATGATACTATAAACTGAACGCATGTTTAAACCCGTCCCGCTTTTTGGAAGAGTAGGCTATTGTGTGCCGGTGG
Source organism: Stramonita haemastoma (assembly GCA_030674155.1). NCBI lineage: Eukaryota > Metazoa > Mollusca > Gastropoda > Neogastropoda > Muricidae > Stramonita > Stramonita haemastoma. The sequence goes on along the minus strand of CM060332.1, from coordinate 55,411,707 downwards.
GAACGGATGTCAAAATTGACAAAACTACACACTCACGGGGACTATTTGTGAAAAACAACATGGGTGCTTATTCCATTATCCTCAAAATAAAAGAATAAAAAAAAAAAAATAAATGAATAAAGTCAGGTTCAAAGTCATTGCACATAGAGTGACTTTTCTCCAGGTCTTTGAAGCAAAATGTCGTAGTTTTTAGAATGTCACACGGGCTTTTGCCTACCAACTATGTATGTAATTAAAACACTGTATCAAAAATAAAAAAGGTACCATCTTATTCTAAAGTACGGGGTAGCTCAGTGGTCAGAGCACTCACTTTCCCCAAGCTAAGGTTACCGATTGGGTGGGTGACCATTTGCGCGCCTTGGTTTCATTATAGTCCCCCAGTTCACCCAGCTGTCAATGGGTACCTGTCCTCTTTAGGGTCAGGGAAGGTAAAACAGCGAGGGAGAGGAGATGGGCGCCTCAATATACTTGCCCATAGAGAAGATGAGGTCTCGGATTCCTCACTCCCCTACGAACACATAGATTATGGAACACTTTTACCTTTAGTATCATCACATACTGCATTATCAACAGTTCAAGCTCAATTTTGAATAGAGCATCACGAAGTCTGACTTGTCAGGCGGTTAATGGCAGCGTGACACATTTTCGCTGATATAACAGACAACAATCGTTACTGTCAGAGCGTTCGATGAAGAAGAAGAAGAGGAAAAAGAAGAATACGGAGGATGCAAATTAGAAGAAGAATGCAAATAATGTAAAGAATGCGAATAATGCAAAGAATGCGAAGAATGCAAAGAAGAAGAAGAAGAAGAAGAAGAAGAAGAAGGAAGAAGAAGAAGAAGAAGAAGAAGAAGAAGAAGAAGAAGAAGAAGAAAGAAGAAGAAGAAGAAGAAGAAGAAGAAGAAGAAGAAGAAGAAGAAGAAGAAAGAAGAAGAAGAAGAAGAAGAAAGAAGAAGAAGAGAAGAAGAAGACGATGATGATGATGATGATGATGATGATGAAGGAGAAGTAGAAGAAGAAGAAAATTAGTAGACATAAAAGATAGTATGCATAATGTGCAATACTATGCATTGTTGCGTACCCTGTATCAGCATTCGTTCCGACAGACTTGCTATATTCAAGACAGTCTGTCCCCTTCGGAACTCTTGTGTCACCACAAGAACAGCGCCACCCATATCTAAGATGCTAGAAAAGAGTGTATGCATACAGTGGATCACTCTCTCTGTGCCATGAGTTCTGTTACTGCGCAAAAGTTGGGGTAAGATGGGATTCAAACCGCCATTTTGTCACATCTTGATATGTGTGTTATTCTTGTGGGTGTGTATGCACACTCACATGCGTGCTCGCGCTCATGTTTGTGAGTGCGATTGTGTGTGTGTGTGCGTATGTAAACGACCTTGCACTGTCCCATGGTGCATTACTGCTGTATTATATCATTAATGATACGTGTAATACTAATATTAATATGTATCATTGCTTACACTTACCAGCTTTTGTTGTGACAGTCTTGCTAAATTCAAGCTATTATACCTCTTCGGTGCTGTGATGTCGCCACACGAATAGTTCCAGCCATGTCAAAGATGCTAGTAAAGTGTGTATGGATACAGAAGAGTGCTCTCATAGTGCTGTAGGCTCTGTTACTGTGCAAAGGTTGTGTTAGGACGGGGCTCGAACCGGCGCTAAACTGTGTCTTATTTTTGAAGGTGTGTATGCATGCGCAAATGCCTGCGCATGCTCGTGTTTGTGTGTGCGTTTTTTGTGTGTGTGCATGTTGCATCCACCATTTTGTTGTGATGTATCATATTGTATTATATATCTTAATGTATTTATAGTATATATATATATATACATATATATATATATATATATATATATATATATATATATATATATATATATATATATATATATATATATATATGTATATTATTTCTAGTTTTGTTAAGTCCTAGGTCCGTCCTTTCGCTGATATTGTCCTCCCATCTCTTCCTTGGCCTGCCTCTTTTTCTTTCTCCTTGGATAGTACCTTGCAGTACTTTTTGCAAGTCCATTTGATCTTGTGACATGCCCATACCGACTCCACTCTCCCCAAAAGTCCTTGGGATGAGACTATAAACTGAGGTCCTGTGTGCAAACGCAAGCAGTACACGTTACGCACATGTCAGAATTTGTTTCTTTTTTTTTTAAAGAGTAGGCCATGGTGTGTGCCTGTGGGAATGGATGACAAAATTAACAAAACTTCAAACACACTAGGAGTAGATGTATAAAAAGCACGTAAGTGCTTATTCCATTATCCTCGAATAAAACAATAGATAGACAAAAATTAACAGAAACACACAGCTCCCAAAGGAGGAAACAACAGGGAACTCTTTATTTTATTTTTAAAATTTTATTTCATACCACTTTATGTCACAGAAGTTTTCTCTGCGTAAAATTCAGGCTGCTCTCCCCGGGGAGGGCGCGTAGCCACAAGTGCAGCGCCTACCCATTTTTTTTTCTTTTTCTTGTCTGCAACTGTATTTTGATTCCCTATCAGCGTAGCTTTTTTCTGCAGAATTTTGCCAGAGACAACCCTCTCGTTGCAGTGGGTTCTTTTTACGTGCACTAAATAATAATGTGTAACACACAAGACCTCAGTTTATTGTCTCATCCAAAAGACTAACACCCAGACCACCACTCATGGTCTAATGGATGCAGGGGAAAAGTTTTGGGCCCAAAGTGTAACGCTCAACAAGTTATCCTTACATCAGTGCTGACTCCACTCTCCCCAAAAGTCTTTCGGATGAGACTGTAAACCAAGACCCCGTGTGTGCGAACACACGCAGAACATCTTGCTCACACGTTAAATCCTGTTCTGCTCTTCGTAAGAGTAGGCCATTTTGTGCTAGCAGGAACAGATGACAATATTCACACAACTACATACACACAGGAACTGGATAAGAAAAGAAAAGCACATGAGTGCTTATCCCATTATCCTTGATATAAAAAAAAGAAATAAAATAAGTAGATAAATAAAATAAATAAATAGATAAATAAACAAATAAATAAATAAATAAAATAAAATAACATAAACAAACAAATAAATAAATAAATAAATAATTTTAAAATAAAATCCTATCCCCCCCCCTCAGTGCAACACGCTTCTTCGTTCCCTGGTGCACGTGAAACCCGAACTGTGCTGTGTTCACCCACACATACGGGTCAGGTGATGAGCAGTGAACGTGTTGCAGGCACCTCACCTCGCCTCACTTCACTTCACTTCACTTCACTTTACTCTACATAGGACCAGGGCCAACGCTGCTGCTTCGTGTCTATGCAGGCACAACCATTTAAAATGCCATCATTAATTTTTACCGCCGCATTTTGACCTGAGGCTACAGGTAAAACTTGTGTTTTTTTTGTGTGTAGTAATTATGGTGTGATTTTTTTTTATCTTGCTACTTATTTGTTTCGATACTTTTTTTGTGGGGGGGAGGGGGGGGGTCAAGTTAAGTTAAGTCAGAATGATCTGTATTTGAGGGTCAAAGATAAAGTTTACGCAACTTTTTTTCATCCTGCCTTCATCTGTGTGTGTGTGTGTGTGTGTGTGTGTGTGTGTGTGTGTGTGTGTGTGTGTGTGTGTGTGTGTGTGTGTGTGTGTGTGTGTGTGCTTGTTTTTTGGGGGGATAGAGTAGAATTATTCCTTGGCTAGAGCTGTGAGGTTCCCCAATGGTGCGATTCTTGCATAAGCGACCATTTTTACCCACCACCAAGGTTAGCCACAGTCCAACTTCAGGGATCGGTGTCTAACACGATACCTGTGTACGTCAGTGAAATATTTTACACACTAACACCACCTTTGCAAAAAAGTAGAAAGACAGAACTTAATGAATGGCCATTTTCAGGTCAAAGCCTCCCTCATCATCGAGTCATATACAATGTCTACTGTTACGCTATGAACCGGTCATAAAAAAAAGTTACAATACTCTGCTGCTGCGTCTGAAATAACAATGTCATCCGTTGGCTTCTTTAGAAAGAAACCGTCTGTTTTTTCCCACGATAAATACTATACCCTAGAATCCAAAAGATCTGTGTTCCACTGTTTTGTGTGTGGTTCTGGCCTGTAGTGCTACTAGACAGCGTGCTAGTCTCAGAATATTTAAACTTTTTTTTCTTTACAGGAAAGCCTCCTGTCATCAAGACGGCTGATAAACAACAGACCACCACCACCACCACCATCCCCCCACCACCCCACCACCTCCACCACCACCCCCACCACCACCATCACCACCACCGATCACCACCACAGCCAAGGAACATCTTTACTCTCCTGAAAGGACAGAAACAACCGGAGGTGCAGATGCAGATGTCAGTGCTCGGGTATGACATGACATGACATGACATGACAGCATGGGGGGCACTACGGCCATGTCCAGCACTGACCGTGTCATCATCAGTGAGATAGCTGCAGAATCAGGCCACCTGCATCTTCTCCAGGGGTCAGGAAGTCCACGCCCATACTTTTAGCTTGAAACCTGCACAGGACTTAACTCCGAATTCTGTTGAAGACCGAGATTTGTTTTTTCATCCCAGACCAACAACATTCAAGATATACGATATTTTAAAAATATTTTTTAAGTTCAAGATTAAAAAGAAGCTAAACCCTAGGGGTACAAGCAGTAATGTTGTCCTCTAAGAGGAACAATTTTGTAATCAACGAAATGACTTAAAAGAGAGAACATGAAACTCCACATAGGCCACACAGAACATTGCCTTTGCAAGACTGGCAGCCAGACTAGAAAAGACATGCAACAGCCCTGCTCCACTACACAAGACACTCAAAGAAGCATCTGGCCTGACCCCAACCCCCCCCCCCCCCCCCCCCCTTCCAAGTGGCCAAGAAGCTAAATGGCGACTTGAAGGAACTGCAGCGTACTGCTGCCTTCACTGCAGAGACTGAGCTATGTCTGTTCACTGAGGGACTGCAGGGAAAATCGGGACTTCAACCATCAACTGAATGTGAGTAGGATGACTCTTGATACATTTGGCAATATCTATCTGTATGTCTGTCTGTATACCTGTCTGTATGTCTTTCTTTCTTTTTTTGTTTTTTACTGACAACTCTCTCTCTCTCTCTCTCTCTCTCTCTCTCTCTCTCTCTCTCTCTCTCTCTCTCTCTCTCTCTCTCTCTCTCCTCTCTCTCTGTCTGTCTGTCTGTCTGTCTGTCTGTCTGTCTGTCTGTCTGTCTGTCTGTCTGTCTGTCTGTCTGTCTGTCTGTCTGTCTGTCTCCTCTCTCTCTCTCTCTCTCTCTCTCTCTCTCTCTCTCTCTCTCTCTCTCTCTCTCTCTCTCTCCTTCGCCCCCTCCCCCTTCCCCCCTCTCTTTCTCCTTCGCCCTCTACCCTTTTTTCTCCTTCGCCCTCTCCCCCTACCCCCCTCTCTCTATTTCTCCTCCGCCCTCTCCCCCCTATCTTTCTCCTCCGTCCTCTCCCCCCTATCTTTCTCCTCCGTCCTCTCCCCCCTATCTTTCTCCTTCGCCCTCTCCCCCTACCCTCCTCTCTCTCTTTCTCCTCCACCCTCTCCTCCCTATCTTTCTCCTTCGCCCTCTTCCCCCTACCCCCCACCCCCCGCTGTCTCTCCTTCACCCTCTCTCCTATCCTCCCTCACTCTCCTTCGCCCCCTCCCTTATTTTTCACTATATACCCCCCCCCCCCCCCCTCATTCCAGAATTTTTTGTTTGTTGTTGTAACATGTTATCAGGGCAGTTTGTTTGCATCATTTTTTTAAAATAAGGCTACGTCTTCTTCCTCCCCCCTGCCCCTACCCCCCCCCCTCTCTGTCTCTCTGGCTCTCTCTGTCTGTCTCTCTGTCTCTGTCTCTGTCTGTCTGTCTGTGTATCTCTGTCTCTGTCTCTGTCTCTGTCTCTCTGTCTCTGTCTCTGTCTCTGTCTGTCTGTCTGTCTGTCTGTCTGTCTGTCTCTCTCTCCTCTCTCTCTCTCTCTCTCTCTCTCTCTCTCTCTCTCTCTCTCTCTCTCTCTCTCCTCTCTCTCTCTCTCTCTCTCTCTCTCTCTCTCTCCAACCATGACGGTAGCCGTATTCCAAATTCGGGAATACATATGTATGTATGTATTTGCTTTCAGACACTTCACAGCAACCTTTGACCTCCCCACCCCACAATCCATGACCCGCATGACTCTCACTGGTTAGGCCTGTGTTGGTCAATAAAAGGGTAGGGAATGAAGACACAGGAAATGCAAAGAAGCTTCTGCTTCGTCAAACTCTCTCTCTCTCTCAGACAGCAACTTGTGTTGTCTTGTCATGGGAGCGAAAAACGCGTCGCGCTGCCGTTATGCACCTGACAAGTCAGGCCCCGCGCATTCGATTTCGGCATACAACGAAGCCCTGAAGGTTTTTTTTGAGATCTGGGACCACAGGAAAAATCCCGGATCTTCCTTTTTTGCGTCGAACGCTCAGACAGCAACTACGGTTTTCTGTCATGCGTGCGAAAATGCGTTGTGCTACCGTTAAGCGCCTGACAAGTTAGGCCCAGCGCATCTGACTGCTTCGGTCTTGTGACTGGGGATATCATTCTGTCCCAGGGACTCGTTTTCATGGAGGTTCCAGCATGCTTCCCGAACACACACGAGTTGAGCCACAGAGCTCTGGCTAAATTTCTATGCTCTGGCGTGAGTCTACGTAACCGTTCGCTTCCGAAAGCGCAGCGCGCGCAGTGAGCAGTCTCTGTAGGCCTATTGCATGCAGTTTTCCACATTGGAAAGCCTACAGAGGTCAGTCAGTATGCACACAGCCACCGACCACACCTTGCAACAACCGATTTCACAGGCACGACCAGAAACACAACACATCACAACCGGCTGTGAGACGTCTGGACAATGGTCACCACACAAAAAAGGGACACCTGTCTCACCTGCACATTTTCCTTCCTTTCACCTTCACCTATCCCGTAGTCTTGGGGCACTCACCCCTGAAGACTTTGCAACCAGCTTCCTCCTCCTTCAGTTCTCGCGCATGCGCAAATTTCAGTTTTTTTTCCGAAGCCAGTCGAGGCCAGTCCAGTGCACTCGGTCGCGTTCGTTTGCTGAACATTGAACTGACTGTCCGGTCAGGAACCTGCCGTGAAAGGATCGCTGGGCACCACACTTCTGATTGCATCCTCAGGTCTTGCTAAATGATAAAAGTAGAGAAAATAAGATAGAAAAAATAACATAGAATAGGGATATAAAATAAATGAGATAAAACCTAAATCATTTTCATTAAACTAGACATAGAATACGAAAGAGTGTACAGAGAGAGAATAGGAATTAAAAAAATAAACCATAGCAATAAACGAAAGAAAATAAAAAGTAGGGAATAAAACTTAAATGCAAGAGATGAAAGGAGCGCAATCTGGGTGACAGTGATCCTGGTGTCCGTAAACACCACCACCTACCGTGATCCTGGTGTCCGTAAACACCACCACCTACCGTGACCTTGGTGTCCGTAAACACCACCACCTACCGTGACCTTGGTGTTCGTAAACACCCACCACATACGACATCTTGGTGTCCGTAAACACCCACAATCTACGATATCTTGGTGTCCGTAAACACCACCACCTACAGCAATTTTGGTGTCCGTAAACACCTACACCTACAGCAATTTTGGTGTCCGTAAACACCACCACGTACCGTGATCTTGGTGTCCGTAAACACCACCGCCTACCGTGATCTTGGTGTAAACACCACCACCTACCGTGATATTGGTGTCCGTAAACACCTCCCCCTACCGTGATCCTGGTGTAAACACCACCACCTACCGTGATCCTGGTGTAAACACCACCACCTACAGTTATCCTGGTGTCCGTAAACACCACCACCTACCGTGATCTTGGTGTAAACACCACCACCTACCGTGATCTTGGTGTAAACACCACCACCTACAATGATCTTGGTGTAAACACCACCACTTACCGTCATCTTGGTGTCCGTAAACACCACCACCTACCGTGATCTTGGTGTAAACACCACCACTTACCGTCATCTTGGTGTCCGTAAACACCACCACCTACCGTGATCTTGGTGTAAACACCACCACTTACCGTGATCTTGATGTCCGTAAACACCACCACCTACCGTGATCTTGGTGTAAAACACCACCACTTACCGTGATCTTGGTGTCCGTAAACACCACCACCTACCGTGATCTTGGTGTAAACACCACCACTTACCGTGATCTTGGTGTCCGTAAACACCGCCACTTGCAGTGATCTTGGTGTCCGTAAACACCACCACTTCCGTGATCTTGGTGTCCGTAAACACCGCCACATACCGTGATCTTGGTGTCCGTAAACACCACCACCTACAGTGATCCTGGTGTCCGTAAACACCACCACCTACAGTGATCTTGGTGTCCGTAAACACCACCACCTACAGTGATCCTGGTGTCCGTAAACACTGCCACTTGCAGTGATCCTGGTGTTGGAAAACACCACTACCTACACAGGCTTTGAGACAGTGGTCATGAGTGAATGGGACTTTGTCACCTCTCACATGTTCACAGCATTTCCTTAAACTCTTTTCCTATCCATACTTTATTCCATGCGGGTTCTAATCTGGTGAGTGGTCGTATGGGTCATCTGAGAGTCCTCTTCTGTGGTGAATCATCATGTGGATCATCTGAGAGTCTTCTCCTGAAAGCCATCATGTGGATCACCTGGGAGGCTCCTCCTAAAAAAATTGAGGCCATCATCTGGAAAGCTGACTTCATCAAATGCTTGGGACGTGTAAGTATGTAAGAAATGTATAAAGCTGTAGTGGAAAACTGACTTCATCAAATGCTTGGGGTGTGTAAGTATATATTAGAAGTGTACAGCTACAGTGGAGCGACTTTATTATAGTTGATTCAGGTATGTTTAGCTCTAAAGTCTTTCAGTAAAAAATCCGGTAAAGCACAATGAGCCATCATTTTTTCTTTGAATATAAAAGTTGTGTGTGTGTGTTTGTTTGTTTTTTTGCTGCTTATTGCGCTGAAAAAATGCCTCCATGCTTGGAGTTTATAAAAAAAAAGTGCAAAAATAATGTACTCGATAGCTTTGTTTCACAGTTTGTTCATAAAGAAATGTATTGAAATCGTGTACTCGATATATTTGTTTTTGAAATTTATTCAGATACAAAACTTTCGACAAAATTCAGATACAACTTTCGACAAAATTGTAAGACAAGCATGCACATTGTTTTGTTTGGACATTCTCGAAGTCGGAATGCAGCTACCTTGCTGGTTGGCAAACGACCCTATAATTATGCAAAGTGCTACCATTCGCGAAACATGGAACTCCGGCTGAGGGGCGAAAAAATACAGTGGGTACATAACACATGGATGTACACACGTACATGCACGCACACGCACACCACACACACACACACACACACACACACACACACACACTGTGCACGCGCGCCCACACACATATACGCGCACACACACGCGCACGCACGCACGCGCGCGCGCGGGCCAACACACACACACACACACACACACACACAAACACACACACACAAACACACACACACACACACACACATGAACACACACACACAAACACACACACACACACACACATGAACACACACACACAAACACACACACACACACACACAACACACACACACACACACACACATGAACACACACACACAAACACACACACACACACACACAACACACACTCACACTCACACTCACACTCACACACACACAAACACACACACACAAACACACACGCACACGCACACGAAACACACACACACATGCAAGCAGTTTTACTGATGATGACTTTCTGCTTTCAGGGGCTGTGGGTCAGGAATCGAGGACCAGTGACCTGACCTGACTTAACATGCGTGAGGGCGGCCATCATGACATGCTTTTCTACAAGGTGAGAGCATCAGTTTCAGCAAGGCCCATAACCCAGATGATCATCAGGGTGGACATGAGGGATGCGACACGACAAATGATCAAGGACATCATCGATGATAACTCGGCAAATCATCGAAGACAGCATCGAGGACAACATGGCAAATCATCGGAGACAACATCGAAGACAACACAGCAAATCATTGAGGACAACATCAAAGGACAACTCGGCACACCATCGGAGACAACATCAAAGACAGCACAGCAAATCATTGAGGACAACATCAAAGGACAACACGGCAAATCGAGGACAACATCAAAGACAACACAGCATATAATTGAGAACAACAAAGCAAATCATCAAAGACATCGAAGACAACACCGGCAAATTATCGAGGACAACATCGAGGACAACACGGCAATCGTTGAGAGCAATATTAATGACAACACGGCAAATTATTGAGGACAACATCAAAGGAGAACACGGCAAATTATTGAGGACAATATCAAAGACAGCACGGAAAATCATGAGGACAACATGGAGGACAACACGGGAAATCACCGAGGCAACGTCGAAGACAATATCGAGGACAACGTCAAAGACGACACAGGAGATCTTCGAAGATAATATCAAAGACAACACGGTAAGTCATCGAGGACAACATTGAGGACACCATTGAGGACAAAATCAAAGACAACATGGCAAATCATGACAACATCGAGGACAACATCGAGAACATCGATAACAAAATCGAGGATATCATCGAGAATAACATGGAAAATCATTAGAGACAACATGGCAAATCATCGAAACATCGAGGACAACATCGAAAACAGCACGACAAATCATCGAGAACAACATCGAAGACAACACGGCGAATCGAGAACAACATCTGAGGGCAACATCGAAGACAACGTCGAAGACAACATGGCATATTATCGATGACAACATCGAGGACAACATCGGAGACAACACGGCAAATTATCGAGGAAAACGAGGACCACATCCGAGACGTTGCAGATCATCGAGAACAACATCGAGGACAACATCGGCAACATCGAGGATAACATCGAAGACATGGCAAATCATCGAGACATCGAGGACAACATCGAAGACTATCAAAGACAACATCGACGACAACATCGAGGACAACACGGCAAATCATCGAGGACAACATCGTGGACAACACAGCAAATAATCGAGGACAACATCGACGACACCATCGAGGACAACACAGCAAATCATCGAGGACAACACGGCAAATCATCGAGGACAACACGGCAAATCATCGAGGACAATACGGCAAATCATCGAGGAAAACGAGGACAACATCGGAGACAACGCGACAAATCAAGGACAACATAGAAGACAACACGGCAAATCACCGATGACAACATCTAGAAAAACACCGAGAACATCAAGAACAACATCGAAAACATCGATGACAACATCAAGAACAATACGGCAAAGAGAAGACAACGTCGATGAAAACATCGAGAACATTAAAGACAACACGGCAAATCATCGAGGACAACATCGCAGACAACATCGAGAACAACACAGCAAATAATGGGTGATTCATGTGATGTGATTAGTTCATAAAATGATACCCCCTGAAATAACATGTTTATGGAGCAACAACACCGCAAAAATGGTTGAACATTTTTTCAGGTTTTTGTATAGTGGGTTGTTTTTTTTTTTCCAAAAGGGTTAAATCAAGTGATCATACAACACTAGTTATGCCCCTTCGTGCATGCAGGACTGTTAATCATTTTAAGTTTTGTGATTTTTGAAAGTTTTGTTTTTATTTAACGAATTAGATTAAAAGATAGGTTGATACAATACCGCTAGACAAGTGTCACCGTTATTGCATAGAAAACACGAAATGATGCTTGACAGCTTGTCTTTTATTGGTGCGGTTTTTGTTGGGTTTATTTTCCCTACTCAAGTTAAATGATTGGTTTAACGAAAGCAACTCTTATTTGAATATGTCTCATTGAGACACGTAGAAATAGTAATGTAATGCGATTAATTAAAAAAAAAATTCCAAAGAAAATATTCTCTGTAGTAGTCTTCAACGGTTTACAGCTTTTCACTCAAAAAGTAATATACACTAGAATTTCTCTATAGTAATGCTCTGGTAATGCTTTCTAGTGTATTTTGATACGTTTTGATTTGAAGTAATGGATAGTGAAAGCCAAGACTATATCCATGTGTCTGCTAGAAAGGCAGTAAAAGGATTACTTATTCTTTGATAAGTTTTTTTTTTTCATCAACCAGGACTGAAATAATTGATAAATGGTGTTTTGTGAGAGTGGCATCTTTTGCTATTAACTTAAAAAAAATTATCTTCCAATAGTTTGGTTAAAAATATTGTTCGTACATGCCACATTGTTCCGTATAAGACTGGAAATAATTTTTGTTTTTTACACCAATTAAAAATATAAAAAAGAATCCGATATGAGATGTTGAGGTAAAATACGCTAGTCTTAACCATTCCTTGTAGGACTTGTTATATTCTGAATGAAAAAAATGAAAAGTTTATGACTAGGATCATATATAAATATATAATATAATATATATATATATATATATATATATATATATATATATTTATATATATATACATATTTATATATAATATATATACATATTTATATATAATATATATATATATATATATATATATATATATATTATATATATATATATATATATATATATATAATATACATTTGTTTTTGAGGGAGGATACTTGTACCTATGTACCCCTTGAGGGCCCATCAATCCTTGTAGGATTCACATTTTGTGATGTTTAGAAGTAATTTTTTCTTTGATTTTTTTTCGTGGTTTTTCGAACATAGATGATGGATGCAGATACTATGATGGTTCGGGTAGTAGTAATGCGTAATAGTGCATGAGAGAGAGAGAGAGAGAGAGTTATGACATTCGAATCAAGTTTCACAGTAGCATGAACAAGGCCAAGGGATGATCTACCATTGATATATCATTCCGAAATGCATGTAGTAGACAAAGAAAATGTGCACGTTAGATGAAATGACCTAAAACATTTTAAGTGAAAGATTTTTATTTCTACGTTACAAAACACGAGTGTTGTATAAATTTTCGAATTTTCTTTTAGTTCGATAATAGAATAAGCACTCGGGTGCCGTTATACATTCAGTACCCCTGTGTATGCGGTTTACAATTTTTTTTTTGTCATCTGTTTGCACTGGTGCACAGTGGCATACTCTTTACGAAAAGGGGAGCATGTTTTGAACGTGTGCGCAAGGTGTTCTGTGTGCGGTGAGTGAGTGAGTGGTGTGTGTGTGTGTGTGTGTGTTGTGTGTGTGTGTGTGTGTGTGTGTGTGTGTGTGTGTGTGTGGTTGTGTCGTGTGTGTGTTGTGTGTGTGTGTGTGTGTGTGTATGTGTTGTGTGTTGTGTGGGGGGGGGAGGCGGGGGTGGAAAGGGGGGGCGGGGGTGGAAGGAGGTGGCAGTGAAGAGGGGACATACATTTTGGTAGGAGATGTATTTCAAGGGAAAAGGGTGTCTAGCAGGAGGGAGTAGAATACACATGTTTAGACCATGGGGATAGAAACAAGTGAGGAATGGCTAGCTGATAGATTTTTTTTTCACGTGGTTCAATTTCGGCATAATTTTTTAAAAAAATATATCGCGTGGGTTAATTTTGGGTGTAATACTTTCTTTATAAAAATGGAGAACAAATTTGTTAAAAAATGTAAGATCTTCAATAACTTGGCTGAAAACTGGAAACTTTTTATATATATAAAAAAAAGTTCTAACACCGAAATCCAACAAAACTTGTTTGATGTTAAGACTGGTGGTTAGAATGAATTGATAAAACTTCTTCTGTATTCCCAAGCTACGCTAATCTTTTAATCCGATGATAAAACGATCTATACCATCGTGTCTATAGCTACGCTCCATAGTGTCTACCTGCTCTTGTGTCCACATGCATGCATGCCGACAGACCAGCCAACGGACTGACAACCCTTACCCGGTACCCAATATTAACCTTTTAACACTAACCCTAACCTTTTACAACTAACCTTTACAGTTACCCTAACCCTGGCCCCTCATGTGGACACAAATGGCAGATAGATTCCTTGGTACATGCTGACACTATGGAAAAAACATTTTTGTCTCGTATGGTTGGGGGTAGTTGTAAAAATATTTTTTCGTCGGACTCTTAGACAGCAAATACTGCTAGAGGGAAAATGCGTTGCGCTGCGTTAAGCGCCTGACAAGGCAGGCCCAGCACATTATGGTTTCGGCGTAGGTTAGAATCGCGTTCTTTTAATTTTTGTTTGTTTGAAAAATAGTAGGAAAATGGACCACGAAAGTTGAAAATAGGCAAGATGATGACAGGAAGAAAAGGAACAAGGCAGAAACAGGAGAGAAGAGAGGGAATTCTTAGCACAGTTTCTAGAAAGTTGGGATACTATTTATACTGACATCCTCTCCCCCCCCCCTCCAATCCATGGTGGGGTGAGGGGGGTTGGTAGTGGAAGGGAGGATTGGAGCATGGAAATTTTAAGGAAAGAGATGCTAGGTAGGGGGGTGTGTGTGTGGGCGGGGTTAAGATGTTTAGGTCTGTGGGAATGGGTATGAGAACTGAATGTCAGTGCCCAATAGGGGATAGGTAGTTATGTAAGTTGGGGAGGGGTGAAGTGTTGGGAAAAGTATTTTTGAAATATTTAGGGGTTCAGTTTTAAAAATGCATAATTTTGTAATGGGGGAACGGTAACGTGATGGAATTGTGAGGTCGGGGGAGGTGAAGAAGATGGGGGAGGGGGAGTAGGGGGGAGAGCATGGGGGTGGGGGTAGGGAATGTACTATAGGACAGGGATATTGAAAAAGAGGGGTAGAAAGTATGTTTCAGTCAGCAGGAATGAAAAAGGCTGTGTGTGTGTGTGTGTGTGTGTGTGTGTGTGTGTGTGTGTGTGTGTGTGTGTGTGTGGTTGGGGTGTGTGGTTTGGTGTGTGTGTGTGTGTGTGTGTGTGCGTGTGTGTGTGTGTGTGTGTGTGTGTGTGTGTGTGTGTGTGTGTGTGTGTGTGTGTGTGTGTGTGTGTGTGTGCACGCGCGCTCAATTTTATTTTTAAGATAACCGAAGAAGCACTCGTGCCCTATTTTACATCCAGTTTCCGTGTACATGCGTTTTGGCAAAGTTTGTCATCCGTTCCCACATTCTCAAAATTTTAATTTGACAATAATGGAACAAGCACTTGTGTGCTTTTTGAAAATCCAAGTTTCCATGTGCACGCGTCTTTGCAAATTTTATCATCCGTTCCCGCCGACAAAGTGAGTGTGGTGTTTTCTCGAATTCTTTTACTTCGAGGTCAATTGAATAAGAACTTTGCGCTTTTTTTTTTTACAGCCAATCCTCGCATACATATAGTTTGCAAATTTTGTCATTCGTCCCAAGCAACACATAAGTGTGTGTGTGTACTGCAGGCATATCTACGGAATGGTATATCACTGGTATAAGATTACCAGATCATTAGATATATTGCGGAACCAGAGAGAGAGAGAGGGGGAGGGGGGGGGGGGGGGCGGAAGAGAGGGCGCGGGTTTTTTAGTTTTTTTAAAGTGGAAAACGCATTTAGGGACGCGATTTTTGCTACTTGCTGGTTTTGGATGAATGTTTGGAGTATGGTATGCCACTGGTGTCTTAGGTTGGGTTTTTCCTGCTATCTTTTTTTTTTTTTTTTTTTTACATTCATTCAGAAACAGTGTCAGAGAAAAATGACCTGATCCTATGACTATCACAAGAATGGCAAAGTCTTTTTTTTTATTTCATGCAGGAGGCAAAATTCGTATTAGCAGACTGCTGTATAATTTACGTTATCCTCTTTCTGTGAGGAAAAATGAAGAAATGTGATTGCATGTTTGTACATTTGTGAATGGAAGCTTTCAGAATTGAAAGGAGTACTGTCAGTGTGGTAGAGTGTACGGGACAGACATGAACGCACGTGTGTATGCGCATGTGCATGCTAGTGTTTTCAGAAATGTTTGATAGATGGGTGGTTTTCTTTTAGCTTTTTTTAAATTTTAGGTGAGGAATAGGGAGGAGGAGGAGGAGGACTATAGTAATGTTTAGGAAGAATGGTCATCCATGTTCAGATTTGGACATATTTTTGGGAGAGAGAGAGAGAGAGAGAGAGAGAGAGAGAGAGAGAGAGAGAGAGAGAGAGAGAGAGAGAGAGAGAGAGAGGTGATGGAATTTTTTACAATGTATAATTTTCGTGAGTTTTTTTAATAATGAGATTGAATGCGAGGAATAATTATAGTAGATTTTTCTGTTTTTTTTATAATGCGATCGAATGCAAGAAATATGTTAGTAATAATGTTTGGTCTAAAAAAATAAAAAAAGATTGAATGCGAAAAAATACAAGTCTATTTTTCGTTTAAAAGAAAAAAAATAGATCGAACACAAACAATAAAATAGCGTACTTTTGTTTTATTTATCAAATCGAATGCAAAAAGTATAATAGTATTGTTTTTATTTTTCATAAGACTGAATGCAAGAAATACAATATTCTATTTTTCATATGTTTAATTTAGATTGAATGCAAGAAATACATTTGTATATTTTTTGGTGATTTCAATAAGATTGAATACAACTAATACAACCTTTTTTTTTTTATTAGATCGCATGTAAAAACAATAGTATATTTTTCGGGTTTATTTTATTAAATCGAATGCAAGAAATACAATCCTGTATTTTTTGTGTTTTAAAAAAAAAAAAAGATCGAATGCAAGAAATACAATAGTGTATTTTTCGTTTTTTTTTATATTTGGATTGAATGCGAAAAATACAACGGCTTTTTATTTTCTTTTTTTTTCGGGAGATTGAACGAAAAAAAATACAATAATGTATTACCGATATTTAAATTAGATTGAATACAAGAGAAACTCTTCGTGAATTTTTCGTGTTTTTTTTATGAGATTGAATTTATAAATTCAATAATGTAGTTTCAGTTTGAAAAAAAATTGATTGAATGCAAAAAAATATGATTAGTGTGTTTTTTAAGAGATTGATTAAGAAATACAAGAGTATATTTATTCATAATTCTCACAAGTTTGAATGCAAAAAAATATACAATAGCATATTTTTTGTATTTTCATGACGTTGAATGCAAGGAACATAGTATATTTTCCTTTTTAATTAAGAGACTGAATGTAAGAAATACAACAGCAGGTCTATATTATTTTTCGGTTTTTATGAGGTTTAATGCAAGACATACAATCTAATTTTTTGTTTATTTTTTTAAGTGTTGACAAGGTTTTGGCTTTACGAATTGTCAAGTGAAAGAAAAATCTAGTCCTGGGATATAATTTGATATCTGGTGTTATAAAGTTATTATAGAGGTGTTACGTAAAAATTGGAGAAAGTGCCTTTATTTTTGTTCTTTTTGCTTTTAAAATCGTATTAAATGTCACATAAAACGGACCAGGTTCTAGGCTTGCCTTTGTATTGAAATGACGTCAGTGTGTATTGGTGGCAGATCTGTGTATTGACTTGCCCCTAGCAGATCGATAACAGATGTTACACCAATACGACTTGTCGAAAGTTTATGTATCTGAAAGATTTTCACTTTTTATCTTTTATTTTTCGAGGATAATGGAATAAGCACTCGTGTCCTTTTTTTTTCTTTAAAAAAGTTTTTTTTGTACATCAAGTCCCCGTGTGTTAGCAGTTTCGTAAAATTTGTAATCCGTTCCCACCGGCACATTATTGCCTACTCTTTCCAAAAGCGGAACAATGTTTTAACGTGTTCGTAAGGTGTCCTGCGTGCGTCCACACACTGGACCTCACATTATAGTCTGATCCGAAGAACTTTTGGGGAAAATGGAGTCAGCACTGATGTTAACTCCAGAGGAAAAAAAAAACCGTTATACCCTTTGCTACAGTTTAGTAGTCCGTCCAGTGTGCCTGTGTGTGTATGTGTGTGTGTGTGTGTGGGGGGGGGGGGGGTAATTGTGGAATCAAATACCAATACAAAAATGAAATCTAGTCATATACTGCACCTTTTTGTTTAAGGCAGGAATCGGTATCACATATATTTTTTTTTGCCAAATTTATTTTCAAGTTATGGCAAATCAAGTTCTGTGTGTGTGTGTGTGTGTGTGTGTGTGTGTGTGTGGTGTGTGTGTGTGTGTGTGTGTGTGGTGTGTGTGTGTTTAAATTGTAAAAAAAAAATGCATTGTACTTATTTACTCGTTGTGTTTTCTGGCTGTAAGGACATCATGGCTGGAATTAAACGTTTTATCACTAGTGTGTTTAAAAGCAGATTGGAATGAACACTATGCTGTGATCTGAGATATGTCGAATGATGGTATGAGAATTGACAGAGATCAAATGTCAGTGCGTTGGTCACTGTGTCACTGCTGGTCAGAGCATTGGGAAAAGCCTACTCCCCCTTCAGCCAAAAAAGAAAAGTGGAGTTAGGGTTGGGTAGCCAGGTCGCAGCTGTGGTAAAGAAATAATGAAAATAAAACCTCTAGGAATCACGGGAAATACTGTCAAAACTTGATTCAATGTACCACTAATAAGAAATAAATCCAAAATAAAAAGTAATACTAAATGGAAGCAATGGTTGTTACAAAATATTTGTTCCAAAT
>CM060332.1:55374973-55377473 GCA_030674155.1 Stramonita haemastoma | reverse complement strand
GCTCGACTGTGTGGTCCCAGTCTCCCCACTGAGCCCACAGCACACTCACTCTGGGTAGGAGCCGGCCGGAGCCCGAAAAAATCCCTATGACTTATGGGATTCGAACCCGCGACCTTCCAGTCCGAAATCCACGGCGCTAACCACTGCGAGATGGCGGCTGGTAGCTGAACAGGATTTAACGTGTGCGCAAGATGTTTTGTGTGTGTTCGCACACGAGGCCTCCGTTTACAGTCTCATCCGAAGGACTTTCGGGGAGAGTGGAGTCAGCACTGATGTTAACTCCAGGAGAAAAATCTCCTCAACGGGAATCGAACCCGGGTCGTCAAATTACGAGCGCAATGTTCTGACCACTAGGCTATCCCGTCCCGTCCGAAATGAGTCGCTTAGCACCTAACCGATTTTTTCCGCTATGAGCCATTAAAGGCAGGTGGGGTCAAGTTGGCAATTTTGAGCTTTTGATTTGATTATAAAAGTACAGCCATTATTCTACCTTGTTATGAAATATCGAATCATAATTGTCTTCTTTTGCCTTAAAACGGGTTTTAGAAATACCCAAGCCCTCATTCTGACCACCTATTACGATGCTAAATTTGTCAATTTCTGATTTTATCATTTCCTGCAGTTTGACCATTTCAACTTGTAATAACTTTGCATAGAATCGTCCGATTTTCAATCTAATTTTTGCATTGTATAACCATTTTGTTGCAGTTTGAAAACATGCCAGTAACTAAAAACTGAACCCTGGTGCAATGCGACTCATTGTTGGTGGAGCGTCACCGATGTCAATGAGAGGGTGTAGAATGGAGACAGAGACACATGAGGTGCATTACGGAGAAACGAAATAAACAGAAAGTGAGCGAGAATGAAAAGAAGACAAATGGAAAGAATGCAAATCATTAAAAAAAACGTAAAGAATAATGAATATGGAAAAAAATGAGTATAAGAATGCAAAATGGACGAATAAAGCAAGGAACGAAAATGCAACAAAGAAACAAAATGTGGAGAGAAAGGGAGGGGAAGAAGAGGAATGTAAAGAAAAAATTCAAAACAAGAAGAAAATTGCACAGAATGTGAAAAAGAATGCTAAAAAAAAGAAGAATGCTAAGAAGAAGAATGCTAAAAAGAAGAATGCTAAGAAGAATGCTAAGAAGAATGCTAAGAAGAATGCTAAGAAGAATGCTAAGAAGAAGAAGAAGAAGAAGAAGAAGAAGAAGAAGAAGAAGAAGAAGAAGAA
Organism: Stramonita haemastoma; assembly: GCA_030674155.1. Taxonomy (NCBI): domain Eukaryota; kingdom Metazoa; phylum Mollusca; class Gastropoda; order Neogastropoda; family Muricidae; genus Stramonita; species Stramonita haemastoma. The sequence continues at coordinate 55,376,239 of CM060332.1, read as the reverse complement.
GAAGAAGATGATGATGATGATGATGATGATGATGATGATGATGATGATGATGATGATGATGACGACGACGATGAAGGTATTCTATAAAGCCAAACATCTTTGCAGAAAGGAGATAAAAGACCTTAAAGCTTACGAAACTATCTAGTCAAAATAAGAAAAAAACTTAGAGCTTTGATAAAAATGTCAAGGAAATTGCAAACAGTAAAAACAGTACTGAAATAAATTTTGTCTGGACCGTCTTCTTGAATAAAAACTAAATAAACTGGATCCAATTTTCTCTTAAGAAGTTTCCCATTCATTAACTCTGTCTTGTGTCTACAAATTATGCTAGCTTCAGTGAAACAAGAATCAAAAGAAGGTAATGGCTTTGAACTGGATACACTTTTGTCAATAAAGGTTAATAGCTTTTGTCTATCATACCCTTTCAGCTTAGGAGTTTTAAAATGTGACGAGGTGACAGCCCCGATATGGCCTGTGCGGTCGGCGGGGCTCTAAGCAACATTATTGGATTGGATTGGTAGCGTTTAAGCTCAGCTATAATAGTATAGCTTCTCTGTGTTTTAGATTACCACTATTAACTCAGAGAGATCAACAATGCTTCAAGGCTTTGTCCATAGGGAATGTTTGGTCACTAATATAGGAGGTCTAATTTAAGCCATACAGATTAAAATCAGCTTGAACTGTTTTGACCTTAGGTTCACAATACTGAAAAGTCTTTTTTTTCTGTGATTCCCTTTCATGGCTTCTATATGTGGATGAGCAAAATGAAGCAGCCAGTTTTATATATTTTTTCTATAATACAAATGATTTAACAGACAAAATTAAACACAGGGAGACAAGAGAGAGAGAGAGAGAGAGAGAGAGAGAGAGAGAGAGAGAGAGAGAGAGAGAGAGAGAGAGAGAGAGAGAGAGAGAGAGAGAGAGAGAGAGAGAGAGAGAGAGACAGACAGACAGACAGACAGACAGACAGACAGACAGAGACAGAGACAGAGACAGACAAACACACAAACACACAGACACACAAAGATAGGAAAAGAGACAGGATAAAAATGAGAGACGCAGAGAGGTAAAGACAGAAACGAAAGAAACAGGGAGACATAGATGAACAGACACAGGCACTTGCATAGATGAACTGGGGACTCACAACATAACACACATGACCTGAGAATAATTTATTTCAGAGGGAAAATTTTGATGTGCGCATCAAAATGAAAATCACACAATACGCAATAAACAAATCAAATGAAACAGTATATAACACAGCCA
>CM060332.1:55362473-55369973 GCA_030674155.1 Stramonita haemastoma | reverse complement strand
TGTGTTAGTCGGAATATAGAGTTCGGCTGTATGTATCTGCTGTTGAACTGGTCATTTGCTTTCAACCTTTTGTTGAGATATGTGTTGGAAGTGGTTACAGTTCTAAGACTATGTAGGTATAATTATCTCTACATGTGGTTAAGACTGAATCTGCCGAACAAATGCATAGAATCTTTTCACTTATCTCTGTTATGTAAGGGTGGAAATTTCTACCTGATCCAATCGGTAATTTTGCAAAAAATCTTCCTAAATAGAATTTTCCAGGTGTCAAAGTTTTGTTCAATATTTTTGGTGTTAGGAAATATTGTATCTGAAGAGTGTACTTAGTTTTACTAAAACTGAAGGAGAATATCATTTAATTGCTGTAAATATGTTTTATTCTAATGGGTGAAAACCATGTTGAAATAAATCAACATCAAAAGAAAACACAAACGCACGCACCACACCACGCACGCACACACAGGCACAGGCACAGGCACAGGCACACACACACACACACACACACACACACACACACACACACACACACACACACACACACACACACACACACACACGCACGCACACACACAAACACACACACATACACACACAGACACAGACACAGGCACAGGCACACGCACACACGCACGCACACACACAAACACACACACATACACACACACACACACACACACACACACACACACACACACACACACACACACACACACTCACACACACACACACACACACACACACACACACACACACAATCAGATCCCAACAGTCAATCAGGCCATCAGACGTCATACTGAAAAACCAAGAAAGCCTGACAAGGAAAAAGATACGAGATAGGGACAGCAAAACAAATCTAGCAACAACAAAAAATACACAAAAGAAAAACCACACACCATAATTAGACCCTCTACCCAAAACAATCAGGCTTCGCAGCATCAGTCTATCTCCCTTTTCCTCGTCAGAAAATAGACCAGCTGATGAATAAACCATGGACAGATAGACCAATCCAGATGAAAGGCAGACAAACCAATCTATCATTCCTCTGTCTTCCCACCTCCTCGGTTCTAGTTCACAATGTATGGACATCTTTATACTGGATGAATATAATCAGATATGCTTACACACATAAACACACATGCACACACGCGCGCGCGCACACACACATATACACAGACACACACACGAGCGCACGCGCACACATACACACACACACACACACACGAGCCCGCGCGCACACACACGAGCGCGCACGCACACACACATACACACACGCATACAGAGAGAGAGAGAGAGAGAGAGAGAGAAGAGAGAGAGAGAGAGAGAGAGAGAGAGAGAGAGAGAGAGAGAGAGAGAGAGAGAGAGAGAGAGAGAGAGAGAGAGACAGACAGACAGACAGACAGACAGACAGACAGACAGACAGACAGACAGACAGACAGACAGACAGACAGAGACAAAGACATAGACACACAATCAGAGAGACAGACAAACAGAGAGAGAGAGACGGACAGAGACAGACAGACAAACAGACAGAGACAGACATACAAAGAGACAGAGAGACAGAGAAAGACAGACAGAGAGACATCCAAACAAAACACTGATGTCTCTGGGACATCTGTACACATCAGTTCTTAATGGATACCGATGTCCTTCCCTCCTTCTGCCTGTGTTGTTGCTCTTCTTCCATTACGATCTCATGCATGATTCACACTGCTGGTCTGTAGTGCTTTGTCTGTTTACACCGATAGTCTGTAGAGGTTTGTTTGTTTGCTCTGTTAGTATGTAGTGATTTTCCACTGATAGTCTGTAGAGGTTTGTCTGTTTACACTGTTAGTAAGTAGTGATTTTACACTGATAGTCTGTAGTGGTTTGTCTGTTTACACTGTTAGTATGTAGTGATTTTACACTGATAGTCTGTAGTGGTTTGTTTGCTTACACTGTTAGTATGTAGTGGTTTTACACTGCTAGTCTGTAGAGGTTTGTTTACACTGTTAGTATGTAGTGGTTTTACACTGTTAGTCTGTAGAGGTTTGTTTGTTTGTTTACACAGTTAGTATGTAGTGGTTTTACACTGATAGTCTGTAGTGGTTTGTCTGTTTACACCGATAGTATGTAGTGGTTTGTCTGTTTACACTCATAGTCTGTAGTGGTTTGTCTCTTTACACTGACAGTCTGTAGTGGTTTTTACACTGATAATCTGTAACGGTTTTACACTGATAGTCTGTAGTGGTTTTACACTGATAGTCTGTTGTGGTTTTACACTGATAGTCTGTAGTTGTTTGTCTGTTTACACTGACAGTATGCAGTGGTTTTACACTGATAGTATGTAGTGGTTTGTCTGTTTACACTGACAGTCTGTAGTGGTTTTTACACTGATAGTCTGTAGTGGTTTGTTTGTTTTTACTGATATTGTTTTTACACTGACAGTCTGTAGTGGTTTTACACTGATAGTCTGTAGTGGTTTGTTTGTTTTTACTGATATTGTGTAGTGGTTACTCTGTTACACTCCTGCCTCTATGTGTGTATGTGTGTGTATGTGTGGTGTGTGTGTGTGTGTGTGTGTGTGTGTGTGTGTGTGTGTGTGTGTGTGTGTGTGTGTGTGTGTGTTTATGTTTATGTGTGATTGTGTGTGTGTGTGCACGCGTGCGTGTGTGTGTGTGTGTTTGTGTGCGTGCATACACGCATGCATGCACAAACATACACAAATACACATATGCATTTTCCCCTCCAACCAACACCCCCCCCCCCACACACACACGCACGTACCCCCCCCCCCCCACACACACAATAACACTAACACACACACACGCACACTAACACACTCACACACACACACACACTAACACACACACACACACACACACACACACACACACACATACACACACACACACACACACACACACACACACACAAAACATACACACACACATACACACACACACACATACACAGACACACACACTCCACTCTCCCCAATAGTCTTTCGGATGGGACTGTAAACCGCGGCCCCGTGTGCGAATGCACGCAGAACATCTTGCGCACACTTTAAATCCTGTTCCGCTTTTCGTAAGAGTAGGCCATTGTGTGTCAGTGTAAACAATCGACATTGACAAAAGTGCATACACACGGGGACTGGATGAAAACCCCCCACATGTATGCTTATTCCATTATCCTCGATATAAAAGAATTTAACCCCCCAAAAAAGAATTTAACACACACTAACACTACCACACTTACACACTCACACACACACACACACACACACACACACACACAACACACACACACACACACACACACACACACACACACACACACAGACACACACACACACACACACACACACACACACACACACACACACACACACACACACACACCCGTCAGGCAAGACAAAAAACAACACCAGTAAGCTCGATCAACATACACAGAGAAAAGAAGAGAAGAGATAACAAAAAATAAAAAGAAAATAACAGAGATGAGAAAGGAAGAACAAATTGCTAGAAAAACAAGAAACTACAAAAAAACAAACCACACACCATAATTAGAACCTCTGTCAATAACAATCAGTCCTCACCACATCACTCTCCCTTTCCTTCTCACAAATGTGACGCTCCACCACATCATGAGTCGCATTGCATCAGAGATCAATTTTAGTTATTGGCATTTTACTAATCTGCAATGAAATAGCTGTATCATACAAAAAACAGATTGAAAATCGGACATTTCTATCAAAAGTTATTACAACTTGAAACGATTTACTGCAGGAAATCTCAAAATGAGAAATTGGCAAGTTTAGCATCCTAAAAGGTGGTTAGAATTGAGGCTTGAGTATTTTTAAGAGTCATTTAAAGGCAAAAGAAAACAGAGTTATGCCTTGATAGTTCATGAGAATGTAGAATAATGGCTATAGTTTTATAATTAATCCAAATCTAAAAATCGACAACCTTACTATACCCCACCTGCATACAATGGCTCATAGGGAAAAGTGGGCTAGGTGCTAAAAGACTCATTTCGTGGTGGAGCGTCACACATAGACCAGCTGATGAATAAACCATGGACAGATCAATTAGATGAAAGGCAGACAAACCAATCTATCATTCTCCTGTCTTTCCACTTCTTTTGTTCTTCGCCCTAGACGCAAACGTCTTCCTATTCTGGAAAAATATCTTGAGATTCCCGTTTCAATAGGTATGCTTATGAATTGATAGAGACATGAATGGCTATTAAGGGGATTCAAACCTGCGACTTTCCAGTCTGTAATCCAAGGCGCTAACCACTGTGCCATGGAGTTTGAGAGTTGGTGAAATTGAAAAAAAAAACTGTTAATATCTCGGTTGATTTCTTTTCGTTATAAACGAAAGATACAAAAATAATGAAAACCCGTCGTGCTATCATCTGTCATCTCATGTGAAAGACTAGCTTCCACACCCCCACTCAAAGTCTAATGGGAGAAAACGGGAGCAAAGAATTGTTTTTTCATGCCAAATTTGCACACGAATATGTCATTTCTTACATGAATGTCTTCACCTTCACCTGTCCCGTAGTCCCGTGGACCGTGGGCGCATAACTGAAGATTCTGAAACCAGCTTCCTGGTTTCAAAATCTTCAATTGCGCCCCCTACAGTCCATGGATACATGAGTGTATTAGTGCCAAAAGCGATCACACTATCTATAAAACGTATTTTTTTTATAACAAGGATAATAGAAAATAGTGAACAAACTGGCCCTAATCTTGAGGAGATATAAATGGGCATGCATATTATGTAGCCGACATCATTTACAATGTTGTGCCAATTCCCGACAAGACGGTGACTATTATCCCTTGCCCTCCATCTCATCCTTTTTTTCTGATATCCTTTGTTTATTCACCTAACCTGGCAGGTGATGTTATTACCGGGCCTGTATTATCCTTCATATTCATCTGTATCTGTTCTGTAGTCCCGCGGACCCTGGGGGAAACACTGACAATTTTGTAGCCAGCTTCCTCCACTCCTCACGGTCCCCCGCCCTTCGATTCAGATTGCCCTATTCAAGGCCTGTCCACTTTCTGATGTTGTCTTCCCATCGTTTCCTGTATCTGCCTCTTTGTCTCCCTCCCCCTATTGTTCCATGTAAGACTGTCTTGGCCAGTCCAGATGTTCGTGTGACGTGCCTGTTCCACTTTAGTTTGCGTTTTTTCACTGAAATCCGGAGCTCTTCTTATGGTCCCAAGGCGTTTTTTATTTTACATTTTAGAGAGAGAGAATTTGGGAGGGAGAGGAGAGAGAGAACAATGAACAATGAACAATGAACAAACTTTATTTAAAGAGGGTAATGGCATAAGCAAACATGCTTTTTTACAACCAGCCCTCTGGGCAAAAAAACCCCCCCAAACCCCCCAAAAAACAAAACAAAACAAAAAAACTGAATAATAAAAAAGGCATAGCAATAACGAACAAACTGCACATATACATTATAATTATGAGTGAAGACAAAGAAAATAATAATAATAATAATAATAATAATAATAATAATAATAATAATAATAATAATAATAATAATAATAATAATAATAATAATAATAATAAGAGAGAGAGAGAGAGAGAGAGAGAGAGAGAGAGAGAGAGAGGAGAGAGAGAGAGAGAGAGAGAGAGAGAGAGAGAGAGAGAGAGAGAGAGAGAGAGAGAGACAGACAGACAGACAGACAGACAGACAGACAGACAGACAAAGATGGTATTGTGTGTGTGTTCGCGCGGCGCGTGTGCGTCGCGCACACGTCACAATAAAACCTGCTCCCAATTTCATGCTCCACTGGGCATAGCTAAAAGGACGAAGATCACAGGGAAAAACAAAAAACAACTAACAAAAATACTCAAGAGACGTTGTTGTTCTTATGAAAAAACACCACCGTCACTCATGAGAAAATGATGACACTGAAGAAAGGCACGCTTCACACTGCTACAATAATGAGCCTTGTATGATACAGGCCCGGTAATAACACCACCTGCTGAGTTAGGTATAATAGCCAAAGGGTAGCAGAAAGATAAAAAAATAAATAAATAAAGATGAGATGGCAGCCAAGGTATAATAATAGTCACAGCCTTGTTGGAGAATCTGAACAATATTGTGAATATTGTTGGCTGTATAACATTGCGTGTCAGTTTTATTCATCCTCAAGATTAGGGCCATAATTATTTTTTCAATATTTTTTTTTACAATCCTGGCTCTACCAAAAAAACCCTTTATAGATGGTATGATAGGTTGTGACTTTAACGCACTGATTTTTGTGTGTGAAGATTTTTTTTTCATGAAACGAAAATTTACTACCCCTTTTTTTCCCAGCAGAACTTGCGTGGTGGTTTGAATGCTAGTCTTTCGGTGGAGACGATGAGCGATGGTTTGCTAAAGCTTGCCTGTTTTGGGATATATAAATATGGTGTGATTTTGTTCATTGGAAAGGTGTTTGTATTTCTTTTCTATGGGATTTCTGGGCATATGTACAGTTGGAAAATTATCACAGGAATGTTTAGAAGTCTTAACAACTCCACCAACTCTTAAACCTTTTTGCTTGAAGTTTCCTCTTTTCTATCACTCTCCATGTTTCTGCCTTATACCTTCTCATCCTGTCACACCCCATTCTTGTCGATTTTCTACCTTCTTGGTCCATTCCAGTACCTTTTTTTCCAGAAAGACGTAAAAATAACATTTTTTTCTTAACCAAAGTCAGATGCTGTGGGCCTGACTTAGGCACTTAACGGCAGCGGGATGCATTTTCGTTCATACAACAGACAACATTAGTTGGTGTCTGAGTGTTGAACGAAGAAGAAGAAGAAGAAGAAGAAGAAGAAGAAGAAGAAGAAGAAGAAGAAGAAGAAGAAGAAGAAGAAGAAGAAACGTATCACAAAGCCGTATTCTCAACTAGAATCAGGTATCATAATACCGTATGTCTCAACTGATAATTATGTCATTGGTTTTTCATGTTTAGGATCAGGTTTTGTAGCTACTAATTCAATTGGTATTCAGTTTAAGTTACATCTGCATATACATGGTTCTAGACATGGTAACAATGCGAGCATTATGCAGTAAGCATACTAATCATAAATGACACAGAGAAAGATGGAGGCAAATGGTTTTTAAAAAGTTCTCCTGCCAAGTCTGTGAATTCGGGATCCATTCCCACCTTGCCCCTTTTTTTTCCAGTTTTTACAAAAATCATTTGAATGTTGAAGTCCTTTGAATGAGACTATAACGAAGAACCCCCTGTGCGAACACACCCAGAAACGTTTTGCGCACACGTTTTTAAAACCGTTTTTTCCCCCTTTGGAAAGAGCAGGCCAAAAAAGTAAGAACAGATGAAAAAAAAAAAAATGCAGGCACACAGGTGTGGTTTGAACACCCTCCCCGGGCGGGAATTTCGGCTACCTAACGGGTAGGGGCAAAAAAAAAAGATGGGGAAAAACCCCCCCCCCCCCCCCCCCTTTTCTCTCTCTCTTTCTCTCCTCCCCCTCTTCTCTCTCT
>CM060332.1:55344750-55362373 GCA_030674155.1 Stramonita haemastoma | reverse complement strand
TTTCCTGCTGACTAGGTCAAAGGCCTTGGTCAGGTCTATGAAGGCTATGTAGAGGGGTTTGTGTTGTTCTCTGCATTTCTCCTGAAGTTGGCGTAGGGAGATTATCATGTCCACCGTGGAGAGTTCAGCTCGGAAGCCGCATTGTGACTCAAGGTAAACATGCTCAGCAAGTTTCTGGAGGCGCACAAGCATGACACGAGCAAAGAGTCTTCCTACAGTGTTCAGGAGAGATATGCCTCTGTAGTTATTACAATCGCTCCTGTCACCTTTATTATTGTAGAGGGTTACAATCTTAGTATCTCTCATGTCTTGCGGCATGGCTCCCTCCCTCTTACACTGGCATAGGACACTGTGAAGGGGCTGTAATAAGAAGTCTTTACATCTTCCAGACCAATATAAAACAACAAGCCAAATTAAGGTTGCAGTATTTTCAGCATAAACTTATTACTGATCACATTTGATGTTTTCCTATTTGTTAGATGAAACTATCTGAAGTTGAAGTAAATCGTGCTTTAACGTCTTTGGTTCTTACACAGGAAGCAAATCGGGCTAGAATCAGAATGTTTAGTTAGTGCTCCCCTTTCCCCTCCCACAGCCTGACTTCAGCACCAGCCATTCCAGCCCCTTCCCTTTCCCTATATAACATGTTATTGCGGCTTCTCTTTTATACATTCATTTTCTTTCAATATTGTTTTTCCAAACTTATTTCCTGTTGTTATAATTAAAATTTCTTTGTAGTTTATAAAAATACCAAAAGCTTTTGTATTAGAGAAGCTAATGTACCCCAAAGAGAAAAGAATAAAATAAAGTCTGCATCCATTTTTAGTCAATTTACTCAGCTAACAAGTGGGCCAACTGGCCACGCACGCAGCCATGCCTAGAATTCCTTATCGTTCCTTTGTTTAGAAATTAGGTCTGCTACACAGTTTAAGGATGAACTTTCCTTCCTTTTCTGGAGTAGGCCTAGTCGATTTTCTTTCAGCTTACAGCTGTGTTTATCTAACCATCTTTCAGTGTGAGTATGTGTGTGTTTGGTTCAGTGTTCAGGATTTGGCTTAAGTTTAGCAATGAGTTGTAGATTACTAGATGTCCGATAATTTGTGCAAGCCTGAAAATGTAGGCCCAAAGGGTAAATGCCAAAAAGCACTTGAAGGCTGGTGTCTTTGTCCTTTTGGTTCACATGCCCAATTTCATGGCAGAAGTCTTCACTTTTCTTTTGTCTGGCACACCGTGTTTACTGTCAACCTTACTGGCTGGGGACTGCCCAGCTTGCGTGTGGTAATAGCTGCCTAGTAATATTCAGTTACCGTTCACAGTAAGTAAGTAAATATGGAGGGTTCCCAATGTTGGAAGCAGCGCCTGGTGTCTGACTATATGCAGTAGAGTATGCAGATTTGTAACTGGTAGACTGCTGCTTTACATATTGTGTTGATACTGCTTGCTTATATATATATATTATTATATATATATATATATTTATATATATATTATATATATATATATATATATATATAAATATAAATATATATATATTATATATATATATATTATATTATATTTATATATATCTGTGTGTGTGTGTGTGTGTGTGTGTGTGTGTGTGTGTGTGTGTGTGTGTGTGTGTGTGTGTGTGTGTTCTTATCTGAATACAAATCATACAGAATACTTCAATCTTGTGATGACATCAGCTTCCTCAGGCTATTTCAATTTGAAGAGAAACTCTTGCATTTCTCTGGAAGTCATAAGTGTTAAAAACAAAATCTCTGTGCCTAGTATGTTCCGTCATGCAGTTTGGTTTAGCTCTGAAGAAACAAATCTTTCAAATTCCCAGCCACAGGTAACATTGTATCTCAAAAAGTGTGAGTTTTGCGCAAACAGGCCAGAACAGATATGGATATGGAATGAATCAGCATTTGTTTACCTGTATAATATTACACACATTGATGTTTTGATTCGGTTGTGGAGCTGCATTGATGTGTCTTCTTTCAGACTCTTTTTTACTTTCTTTGATGACCAGAAATGGCCTGAGAAGTTGGCCAATGGTTTGTGGAACTGTTCTGTGGAGCATTATGCCAGCTTCCACCAGCACCTAGTCTGTAACCTGAGGAAAGATTGTGAAGATGGACGGGATGAAACAGCTGACTGTCCCTACAGTAGTCCTCAGTGTGATGGAATGATAGACCTTTGTGACCATTGTTATTCCATTGAAGATGAAAAGTCAGACAACTCTTTAACAGACATTGCTGTTTTTGCACTTGATAAATGTGTTTCACTAGGAGGACAACTGAGTCTGCCAATGTGTGTTTATGACTTGTACAGTGCAATTCAAACAAGAACAAAATCATATCCGTGGACAATTGATACTCTTCGGACAGGTTTGTACACAAATGACTTAGCACTGCCAAGTATGTACAAACTGAGCATTGTACATAAAGATAAAACAGTTCTTCATCATTCTTTTGACATCAGTATTGATGGATATATAAATACTAAAGAATGCTTTCGGCTTTATCAAAAAACATTATTTTTTCTTTCAAATTGCCATACCGATCATGATGGTCTATTTTGTAAATTTCCAAGGAACCAGACAGAGGATGCAGTAAGGATATCTAAAAGCAGTCTCTGTATACAGCAGCACTGGATTCCCTCTATCCACAGGACGACAGTCCATGACAAAGTGTCCTGACGGTCACGTAACACACACGTTCCTTCTGTGCGGTTCCAACAGGTATCAGATATGTGGCCAGCAGAACTCATTGGTATGTGTCTTTCCTGATAACTCAGAGCTTGAATCATCAAGCCATCATACTTCTGTAGTTCCCTCATTTACTTGCAATGATGGTATGATGATGATCTCTTATACCCTGGTCTGTGACTTCATCCCTGATTGTCCAGATGAGAGTGATGAGTCTTTCTGTCAGCATCCTCCTTGTGTCAAACAGTTTCGATGTGGAAGTGGTGAGTGCCTCTCTTTTGACAATGTCTGTGATTCTAGATTCCACTGTCAAGACCAATCAGATGAAAGCAGGTGCTTGCAGTTTAGAAAGAGTAAATTGAAATACATCAATGCTGTTCCACCCCCTGCTCTTGTTTATTTCGATGGTGTTGAATACTTTGTTTCCATCTCCATGAATTCCAGTGAGCCCTGTCCTGATGGTCACTATCGCTGTCCTGGTAATATCAATGACTGTTTGCCTGTATATACCAGGTGTAATTCTATGTATGACTGTGTTGACCACCAAGATGAAGAGGGATGCAATGAAATATCATGTTCCGGACTTTTTCGATGTAGACATTCAATGGTATGTATACTGAATGAGCACATATGTGATGGCTGGTCTCATTGTCCATTGAATGATGACGAACTACTGTGTAATGCTACGTGTCCAGTGAACTGTCAATGTCAAGGTCACACGTTTCTGTGTCCCCAGCCTTTCTCTGCAGCTCACTTTCCTCAGCTCCGTTACCTGGATGCTACAGGCTCTGGTATGACACTGTCTGATGTGTGGAACAGTCCTCTGCTTATTGGTGTAGCCCTTGCACACTGCTCTTTACACTTTTTACCAAAGGTATACTTACTAATTTGAAGATTCTTGATCTAAGTGCTAACAATTGCAGCACATTAATCTGACATCTTTTTGGGCTTAGCTAATCTACAAATACTCTCACTGTCTAGAAATCCTCTGACTACTCTCACCACAGGTGCCATGCCAGTTATCCAGCACAGTGCACTCACAACACTTGATTTGTCCCCATCACTTTAACACTGTTTGATTCTTCTATTTTGTCCCTTTTTCTAACTTGAAACAACTTAATCTATCTTCCACCTCGATTCACACAGTCTCTGGGAAAGGTTTTCAGCTTGCACCAAAGTTATCTGAAGTTTTCATGGATAGTAGTCCCATCAAAACGTTTCCACCAGACATGTTTAAATCTCTTTCCAATCTGTGCTATGTATCAGCTCTTAACTATAAATTTTGCTGCCCTCAAGTTCTTCCTGATAATTTTGATAGTTTAACTTGTACCGCCCCAAAAGATGAAATTTCTTCATGTGAAGATTTATTGCAGTCATGGACATATCGTGGATTTTTGTGGCTGGTGGCCTGTCTGTCACTGGTAGGCAATGTCTTCTGTTGCTGTGCACGTTTGTTTACTAAGCACATGGCATCTTCCAGTGGCTTCAGTGTGTTTGTTACCAATCTCTGCATAGCTGACTTTCTGATGGGAAGCTATATCACTATCATTGGTGTGGCTGATGAGTGGTTTCGTGACCAGTATCTGTACAAGGAAGATATGTGGAGAAACAGCGTGATCTGCAAGGTGGCTGGTTTTCTATCTCTCTTGTCAAGTGAAAGTGTCAGCCCTGATGATTGGGTTCATTACATTAGATCGTTTCATTGTTCTCCATTTTCCTTTCAGCAGTGTACGGTTTAACAGATCATCAGCAATGGTTGCTTGTTTGCTGACCTGGTTGGTGGGTTTAGTTTTAGGAATTGTACCTTTACTGCCAATGCATCGAATTGGGAGTTCTACAGCCAGACTGGAGTTTGTTTTCCCCTGCCAGTTACCAGGCAAGAATTCAAAGGATGGTTTTATTCTTTCAGCATTCTGATTGTGTTTAATTTCATTGTGTTTTTGTTTGTCTCTGCAGGTCAAGGTCTTATCTATTGGAGCATACAGAGCAATGCTTTGAAAACTGACTCCACTAAAGTGTCACGTGACGTGACCATAGCACAGAGGCTGGTCACTATTGCAGTAACTGATTTCATGTGCTGGTTTCCCATTGGTCTGTGTGGACTGTTATCATTGGCTGGTGTGCCAGTTCCTGGAGAAATCAATGTGGTTCTTGCCATATTTGTGATTGCCCCTTAACTCTGCTCTAAACCCATTCATGTATACTTTCAACACCCTGGCTCAGAAAAGGAATAAAGCCAATGAAGCTAAACTTTCAGAATGGCTGGAATTGCACACTGAGCTAATCAGTGATTAGCATGAAATTCTGCTTACTGTATTTATGCTCCATGAATGACACACCTGGCATTCTGTTACTGCCTATCTACCTGTCTAAACAGTTTGTCTGTCTAGCTGTACTGCCAACATATCTTGTAGCTGGTGACACACAAGTTGTCAATAACAGGCATTTCAAGACTAAGATGTCTTTCATACACTTGTACTTTTTTCACGACCTTATACAATGCCAAAATAATATTATCTAAAGCATCCGATTTGCTTATGTCCATGATACATTGATACCAAAATGTACGAAAATGCATGTTATAAATAACCAAAGGCACCAATACATTTGTTGTGTGATAGGAAACTGAAGACCTAGGAACATAGGAACATCTACACTTATCTAAAATATCAATCCAATCCAAAATATTAGGCTATGTGGTGTCCAGGAACATTCATTTTGAGTAAACTTGATAAAGTGTATGTCAGGGAGGACTTGTCACCTTACACTTTGCTTTGTATTGAATGACATGCAGTGCCCTCATTTTGAAAAAAAAGACCAACATGGAAACTTACATGGTAAAAAAAATTACAAATATAGGCATGTGGTCCAAGGACTTAGATTCATTTTGGGAAATTAAGAGATATGTCAAAAATGTTGAAACTTGTTACCCTGTACACATTTAGCTTTGTATTTGAATACACAGTGCCACATTTTGAAAAAATGGTTTCGAATCAAGTCAAGATAGACTAGGGAAGAAATAAAACATGCCTTAAATATGGTATATTACATGATGTAGCTAATTTGTGTCGAACTAAAAGAAGACTTAGGGAACTAAACATGCCAATAGTAATTACTGTTATACATAGAAACTTAACATGAATGCAAAATAAAATAAACCACAAAAGTTTGGTTTTCGTATGAGGTAAGATAAAAAAACGCCTTGTTTTACATGTGGTGATAAAGAACTTAAGTGTTTTTTTTCTATTGATGTTCAGATAGAGCTATTTAACAGAGTAGTGGTCCAGTTTTGCTTTATGGGTATGAAATTTAGACACCATCCATGTGTGAACTTCCTTCGGATGATACTTTAAACCGAGGCCCCGTGTGTGAACGCACGCAGAACATCTTGTGCACTCGTTAAATCCTGTTCCGCTTTTCGTAAGAGTAGGCCATCGTGTGCTGGTGGGAACGAATAACACAAAAAGCATACACACGGGGACTGAATAAAAAAAAACACAAGAGTGCTTATTCCATTATCCTTTATATAAAAATAAATCAAATCAAATCAAATCAAACTAGCTTGAAAATTACAGCATAAGTACTTTATAATAATTCTAAAGCTTGGAAAATATACTCTAAGTTAAATGATTTACAGGGAATGGGTCAGTTTCCTGTGGAAATAGCAGCAAACGTAAGGATGCTTTGCTACTGGTTCAAACTAGGGGATGTAGGAAGTGAGTCCAAGTTCTCAAATATTGTCTACAGGCTTCTACATCATATGTATATTGCTAATTCCCACATATGTCCTTGTTTAGTCACTGTAGAACGTACATTAGTCAAAATTGGATTTGTGGTATAGGGCAGATTCAGTTTGATATCCAAGATTCACCAGAATAGTTTAATGTCAAAGTTACACGTAGCTTGCAAGACCAGTAATTGCAGCAATGGTTTTCTCATGTGAACAATGACAACATCATCCTCAATTATGGACTATTTAAAAATTGATTATGCCTTGAAAATTATTTATCTATTCTTCCTCATACCTTGTTATCAACTTTTATTCATTTTTTAACATTAAAACAAAGACTTCCCATCCACACAGGCAGAATAAGTAGTATTCCCAGAGTAGAGGAATACTGTGATAAATATGATGATAGAGAGATAGGAGATAAGTTTCATTATTTGTTCAATTGTAAATTCTTTGTGCAGTTAGAAACAAGTTCATCCCAAAATGTTATCATAAAAATCCAAATGTTATCAAGTTCCATGAACTGTTTAGTTTCACTAAAAAGTCCTTCCCTATGAAAGTTACACATTTTTCAAGAAATAATGAAAACCCACTAATTATAATGTCACTATACAAAATGTTTCATGCTATAATACTTCGTTCCTTTGTTGGTATAGACTAGGAGGGCTATATCATAATGTGTGTCAAAGTCAAAGTCAAAGTCAAACTTTTATTTCCAGATGGCACATGTGTGTGTGTGTGTGTGTGTGTGTGTGTGTGTGTGTGTGTGTGTGTGTGTGTGTGTGTGTGTGTGTGTGTGTGTGTGTGTGTGTGCGCGCGCGCGCGCGCCCGCATGCGCACTTAAATCAGGGTATTGGTTGTGCAATTGCAGCAAGAAGTTCCAACTATAATATGTGCAACACAGCCACCTTGTGAAAAGTTTTGTAAAATTCATTTAAATGCTGTTTTATTTTTTTGTCCAGCATACTTATTGTATTTTTTATGCTTACCTGAGTGCAGTGTGGGATTTGTGCGCATGTGTGAGCTTGAGGGTTATCCTTCAGTGTATGCGCGCACGTATGTGTGTGGAAGTGTGCTTCTAGATGACGTAGCGTTGTATTTGAATTGCTGAGAGAGAAAATACTGAACGCTGAACACTGAACAGTTTTAATATGTACATCAGCCTTAAGGCACAATACACTGAGATGGGAGGAATGAGGAAAACCAGTAGATTGTATGCAAAATATGATCAAAAAAAAAAAAAAAAACAGCAGTGAATTTTTGAGGCTAGTGATCGCAATGGCCATATGTGACGCTCCACCACATAATAAGTTGGAATGCACCAGAGGTCATTTTAGTTATTGACATGTTATTAATGTACATAGTGGCTATCGAATACAAAAACAAGATTGAAATCGGACATTCTGTGCAAAGTTATTACAATTGAAATGATAGACTGCAGGATGTGAGAAAATGAGAAATGGGCAAGTTCATTTCGTAACAGTTGTCAGAATGAGGCTTGGTATTTCAAAACACATTTAAAAGCAAAAGAATAAAATTATGCCTTGATTATTTTTTATAAGGTAGATAAACGATATTGTTTAATAATCAATCAAAATCTCAAAATTGACAACTTGACCCAACTGCCTTTAATAGCTCCTAGCGCAAAATTGGGTAATGTGCTAAGCACTCATTTCGTGGTGGAGCCACATATTATCTAGACGTTTAGAGTTCAATCACATCTATTTTACACTGCATCTCTATTTAAGTTAGCAGACACCACACACACACTCGGTATCAGTCCATATACAACATTTCAATTACTTTCATATTTTCATACTTGTAAATATAAATCTTTAACACACCCATCATTAAAGAATAATCTGACATAACAATTCCTCCTTTCTATTAAAAGAATGAAAAATATATCTGGATAGATAATGACTTTGTTCCCAACATGATGTTGTAAGTAAAACTGACAATAGTATATTGCTACATTCAGTTAAAAACTTATCCCTTAAATCTGAGTACATTGCACATTCAAACCAGAAAAGGGTTTCATTTTTCAGATTGTGTTTTTCAAAATGGACAGAACTTTCTTGACCACTAGCACTATATCTACGAACGTTATTATTAATTGGTAAAACATTTAATCTAACTTGTGTAATAGCAACTCCAAAATAGTAAGTATCAATAAAATTGATGTATTTTTCTTTCCAAAGACAGTTTTAAATGATCTATAACCTTCATACCTCTCTTTATTCTTATGGTTCCATGCCACTCCTGTGTGAACATGTCTACTAATCTTTGTTGAATAACCGTAAAAAGGCCTTTACATTACATACTCCTTGTTGTAGCCGTACAATGTTAAATCCTGTTTAACTCAGAATTTTTCCTATTTCTGATACCCAACATATTTTTTTCCATTTTTATATAATTCTAATAGCATTTGGTAGGCATTGTATGGCAATCTGTTTGGACTCATTTGTAGTAATTTAAACCAATATCTAAGGACATTTGTATAAGAGTTTACATAAAGAAGATACCTACCCAATTTACCGTGCACATTTTATTTGGTGTTCTTATTGGATCTCCTAAAATCCTCTTACTTGCTGACATGTGGACTTTTTCAATATGGTCCACTTTACTTGAACCCCAAATTTCTGAAGCATATAATAAAATAGGCTGAATTTTAACAAAAAAAAACCTTTAAAAAACGTGCTTGCTTTCATTTCTTTATATATATTAAATAGTTATTTAACTGCAGGGCTGCTTTTTCCCTTTGACTACTAGATTTTCAGTTCCCAACTTTGTACTAATCTTTGTCGTAAAAGTGAAACCCAAGTAACAATACTGATTAACTATGTCCAACTTAACACCCGTATAAAACCATTCTTCATGTTTTGCTAGAAATCCCCCCTTTCTAAATACCATTACCCTAATTTTATCAATATTCATATTTAGCTGCATATTTTCACAGTAAGTTTGCATAATATTTAGTTGTTGCTGTAATCTAAATGGTGTTGCTGAAAGGAAAGCTATATCAACAGCAAACAGTAATATAGATAGTTCAAAGATATCAGGAAGTATTTGGAGAGAGAGAGAGAGAGAGAGAGAGAGAGAGAGAGAGAGAGAGAGAGAGAGAGAGAGAGAGAGAGACGCTTTAACGCTTTACGCTTTAACAGTTTATTGTCATTGCTCATCTTGGCCTTTTGACAAGGGAGGTAACACAACTATCCGTTGTGGAAGTTTTACATAAAAAGTGACATACGTGATCAATAACAACTAAGTTTAGAGAAAAAAAGGATAATCACATTAATAACACACTAATCATAATATTGGCGTCAATCCTATTGCAAATCAAATACAAAGAAAAAAACAAACACTAGCAGCAACAACAAACAAACAAACAAAAATACACACTGGTTCAGAATCGACCATCCTTTTAAATTTCATGCTACAAAGTACATCAACGTCCAAAAACATTTATCTCGAAACAAACATTGTTCTTGATATTAATTAATTCTGTCCTGATATATTAATGCCATTAGTAGTGACTTGTCTTTGTCTTATTTTCTGTGCTTCTGCAATATACTTTGCTATAGATTTAACAAGATGTTCATTATCAGACGACAGGATAGAGACTATATCTGGACTCGCTGCTGGCTGTACCGTTAAGAAATCAAGCTTGTTACGTAGTGTTTCGTATGCTTTACATTGAAACAAAAAGTGGATTTCATCATCAACACCGTGACCACATAGTGGACACGGTAATTGTGTGGATGTCTCAGGCTGGAACCATCTTTTATTTGCATTAAACCCGAGTGTTCTTAGTCTGAATCTTGCATAATTAAGTCTGTGCCATTTATCTGTAATTATGTTCAGATATTTTTCTGTCTGGAAGACACATTTAAACGAGAAGAACCAGCTATATTTACTTTTATTCTCCATATCCGAGTGCCAGTTTTGTTTAAAAGAACAAATGAGCCTGTCTTTGAATTCAGAAAGAAACTGGCGCTCATTACCTACTTCCTGAGACAGCCACACAATCCCAAAACCATGTTCTGACAAAACTTTTTTAATTTGATAAACCCAGTTGTCTTTACCTAACTCCATCTGTATAATCATCATATCATAAGCCTGTCTACATAAACGTGTCTGTGGAAGTTTCAACAACTTTAGCCAATATTTAATACACTTTACATAAGTTCTTATATAGAGAGGATATCTTCCAGTCTCTCCATAGAGTACAGTATTGGAGGAGTGAATTGGCACATTCAAAAACCGTTTTATAGCAAATGTATGGACTTTTTCCATTTGTGTATTTACATATAATCCCCATATTTCTGAGGCATAAGTTAACAAAGGTTCTATTTGAGTGTCAAATAACTTCCAAAATAAAGAACAGTCTATCGAGTTAAGCTTTCGTAGTGTTTTAAGTATTTCTATCACACCTTTTTTCCCCTTCCTACAAGATTCCTGCCAAGCAAAATTGAGACTAAGTCTTGTTGAAAATACCATGCCTAAATATTTATATGTATTAACTATTTTGACTTCATCATTTCCATAGAACCATTTTTCATATACTGATAAATGCCCACCCATCCTAAAGACAATAATGTTTGTTTTATCCATGTTTACAGTTAGATCAAACCGATCTGCTTCCTCCTTTAATATGTTTAACTGATTTTGTAAACCTATAACCGTTTCAGACAAAAGAATGATATCATCAGCAAAAAGTAACAAAAATACCTCTACTGCTCCAGATATAAACTGAATACCGTGTTTGCCTTTCCTTGACAGTTCGACAGCTAGTTCGTTTATATAAAAATGAGAACATTTGTGGGCTTAAAATACACCCCTGCTTCACTCCCTTGGGGCATTCGAAGAAATCAGAATATTCATTTCCAGCCCGAACACACGCTAATACTGAATTATAGACAGCTCTAAGTGCCATATATAATTTACCATTTACTCCATTTTTGCGTAATATATTCCAAAGTATATTTCGATTCACAGAATCAAAGGCCTTTCTAAAGTCGACAAAGGCAACAAAAAGTTTTTTATTGGAAAGCAAATGCTTTTGCACTAGAGAATAAAGAGTAAATATATGATCAACAGTGCTGTACTTTGCTCTAAATCCTGCTTGTTCTTCAATTAATTTTTCTTCGTCATCTGCCCATTTAGTTAGTCTTTTATTCAAAATGTAAGTATAGAGTTTGCTTAAAACACTGGTAAGAGCTACTCCGCGATAATTATCAGCAATATTGATATTTCCTTTTTTATGAATTGGTATTATTATAGATTTTGCCCACTCTAAAGGGAAAGCACCCCTTTCAAACAGATGATTAAACAACTGCACAAGGAATGTAATTACAGTTCTGTTTGCATGTTTAAGCATTTCTCCAATTATTTTATCAGGGCCAGCGCTTTTTCCCGTTTTTAAATGTCTTATGCTACTAATGATTTCACTCTCCAATATAGGATTATTGAATAAAGGTTCAAACTCCTCCTCATCTTCTTGCATTGTATTAACATTCTCTTGTGCTTCTGCACTACCAAAGTCATTAAAAACCTTTACAAAATGGTCATGCCATTGTTCAATAGTTATTTCATTATGTACCATAGACTTACGATTAACTGATCTTACAATAGAGAGAGACAGTGACAGAGAGAGAGAGAGAGAGAGAGAGAGAGAGAGAGAGAGAGAGAGAGAGAGAGAGAGAGAGAGACAGACAGACAGACAGACAGACAGACAGACAGACAGACAGACAGACAGACAGACAGACAGACAGACAGAGACACAGACAGACAGACAGATAGACAGACAGAGAGAGACAGAGAGAGACAGAGAGAGAGAACACTGAAACACTGAACACTGAAATCATTTAATGTACATTGGCCTTGGACCACAATACATTGGTTGGGCTTGGGATGTACCAATAGGTTCTACCATCATTTATGAATCAAATGCACAAATAAAACATGATTTATCATTGATTAAAGAAGAAAAACACACATTTACTTTTTTCTGATTACAAACCTCAAATCAACCATGACCTAATCACAGAAACACTATTGTGTTTAGGAAAATTCATGTATATTGAATACATATCAAATAATAAGTTATTCAATAAACTGCCTGAGACAACATTGTTTTCCTTTTGTTAATAGAATGAAAGATATATCTAGACAAACCATGCATGTATTTATCATTTGCTACTCTAAGCAGATCTGGTAATGGTACATGTATACATTTGCTAAAAAAAACTTTTCTCTCAAGTTTGTGTACATGCAACATTCTAGAAGAAAGTGGGCTTCGTTTTCAATTTACTATAAGGTAGAAAAATTTCTATAGATTTTATAATTAATCAAAATATCAAAATAACTTAATCCCTACCTAACTTTAATGACTCCTTGTAGAAAAGTTGGTCAGGTGCTAAGCGGCTCATTTCGTGGTGGAGCGTCACAAATGACAGAACTTAAAAGAAAATTCTACAATAGGTCTATAGAGAAGGTTACAAAATGGACTCTGTTTACATAGGGCAAAGACATACTTGCCTGTGTTCAATGGAAGTGTCTTGTCCAATGAAAACATGGTGCACTCTTTTACTCAGTTTATTTATTTGCATTCTTGTGCAAAGTTCTGAAAGAACATATAAACTATTGTTTCTTTAATCCGTGAATGTAAACTGCAGTTTCTTGGAATATTATAATCACACCATGGTATTGAGTATACTGAATATTATGCTTTTTGTCCCATTTCCAATATGTGCAAAATTCATAAGAAAAAAGCTTGATTTGACAGAACACTTCTCTGGAGATTTTCATCAGAATAGGTGTTCCTTACAAAAACAAGTAACTTGAAAATCTCACTCATCACATAATTTCGAGAAACTACCCAACATGGCATTAAAAACTTAAACAGGTACTTATCTTGGGAAGTCACATTTTGAAGGGAATTCAATATGGTACTTCAAAGAGACAAAGGGATAAATGATTGTTTTATCAACCTCATTTCAAATCTATACAGAACAAAATTAGTTTGATCTCAGCTGGAGTACAGAAGACATTTTTTTATGTTTATATTTGCTGTTTTTAGATGTGTATAAAGTAATGTAAGTTTGGTTTGCAAACAAAGACAAAATTACAAATGTAACTAGATCTGTGTCATTTGTTGTTGTTGGTTGTTTTTTTCTTTAAAGATCTTAGCTTTCTCTGGGCATGCATATTTTTGTATTTTGTATTTTTGTATTTTGTACCACGTTATGTCACAGCAGATTTCTCTGCATGAAATTTGGACTGCTCCCCCCAGGGGAGAGTGCGTGGCCACAAGTGCAGCGCCTACCCCAATTTTTTGTTTCCTGCATGCAACTCTATTTGTTTCCCTATCAGAGTGGCTTTTTCTACATAATTTTTCCAGGGTAAACCCTTTATTGCCGTGGGTTTTTTTTACGTGTGCTAAATAGTGATATGTTACACACGGGACCTTGGTTTATCGTCTCATCCAAAAGACTAGCGCCCAGACCATCACTCAAGGTCTAATGGATGGGGAAAAAGTTTTGGGTCCAAACGGGGTACAAACCACGGTGTGCTCCGACCCGGACTTTTTGCTTTCTAGGCAAGGCACATTACCACCTAGACCACCAATCCACTCGCTCATCTCACATGACCCTCCATCTCTGTCACCTACCATCATGGAATACCACTCAAACTTCGACTCTTCAAGGAAAGCACTTGTTCATAGTTGTATTAACATTTTCAGGCAGGATATAGACGTTGGAGAGCAGTAACATAAATGCTTTTATTGTTCTAGACTATTAGAGAAAGATAAGCTCATAAAGTTAAAGCATGAATACCTTTCACAAATATAGTAGGGATTTTATGGTGTCAAACATCACGCACAGTTTATCACAAAATAAAAGATTGCCTTCATAATGCATCCCACATTGCTTACAGCAAATTTATATTCAGATCAGAAGAGAACCATCTGATGTAATGGTAAGCATTGTACATGAGTGTTTTTATGTAAGAAGAAGTCCATCACGGCTGTATTTTATTGCTGCATCTTTTCAGCATAAACTATTTATACAACTACAATCATAGAAAAGGTGGTTATGGATGACAGTTCTGGGCCCTCTTCTTTTTACCCTCTATACTGCTCCACTGTCACATATAATAGACCGTCATCATATCAATTATCACTTTTATGCCGATGACTCTCAGATTCAAAGCAGTGATACACCCAAAAATCTGCCATCACTCTTGACAAATATGACCAACTGCCTTCAAGATATCCAACACTGGATGGTACAAAACAAGTTACAACTAAATGCAGATAAAACCGAAGCCATGCTTGTAGGCACTAAACACAAACTCTCCTCCATCTCAATAACTTCAATAGAATTCGGTAATACGTCAGTTCCGCTATTCACTTCTGTGAAGTATCTAGGGGTCGGTGTTGACAACACACTCTCCATGCAAAAATTCATTACCCAGACCTATCAGTCATGCTACCATCAATTACGGTGCATTAGTGCAATTCGAAAGTACCTGTCCACTGATGCAACATCCAAACTTGCCACTTCTCTTATTCTTTCACGTCTGGACTATTGCAATTCTCTTTTAGCTCGTCTGCCAGCATCATCTATCCACTCCCTCCAACGTATACAAAACTCTGCAGCTCATCTGGTCCTCAGAAAGAAAAATCTGAGCACATTACCCCTCTCTTGCAATCTCTCCACTGGCTGCCGGTACCACAGAGAATAATCTACAAGATCAATACCCTTTGTTACAAATACCTCCACAATACTGCACCCTCCTACATCTGTGAATGTCTTCACTTGTACGCACCTTCTCGCTCCCTCCGCTCGGCCGCAGATACTTTGTCTTTAAGAATACCTAGATTCAACCTATCTACCGTTTGCCACCGCTCTTTCTGTGTTTCTGGTCCATTGATCTGGAACGACCTCCCTCTTTCCCTCCGGCAAAAGTCTACTTATGAAACTTTTAAATCCAACCTCAAGACACACTTATTTCAAACCTAAGATTTCCTCCTTCTGTTTCCCATCTCTTGTCTGTCCCCACCTTCGACATCTACCTGCCAAAGTGCATAGCCTTTGTGGATGTGTGGGGTGTGTGTCGTGTCGGGGGGGGGGGGGGGGGGGGGGGGGGCGCCCGCGTGCGTGCGTGCGTGCGTGCGTGTGGTGTGTGTGTGTGTGTGTGTGTGTGTGTGTGTGTTGTGTGTGTGTGTGCGTTTGCGTGTGTGAGTACGTTAGAATTTGCTAGGACCATATAATTAATGTTCTTGATTGGTTGTGTGATGTATAGGTCGAATGCAAGTGCTTTGATTTGTTTTTACAAGATATAGCACTATATAAGTTCCAGATATTATTATTATTATTATTATTATTATTATTATTATTATTATTATTATTATTATGACATGAGTATTTTATCTATTTTTATTTTCTATTTATTCCTTTATTTTGAGGATGATTGAATAAGTACTTGTGTGCTTTTTTACATGTAGTTTCCATGTATATGCAGTTTTGTAAATTTTGTTATCCATACCAACTGGCACAAAATGGCCTTATTAGGATGGAGCCTAAGTATTTGAATTGGCTCACCTCTTCTAGTGTTTCTCCATTCATCTTTATTTCCGTGATGTCATTACTCGCGCTGTTGACTATGATCTTTGATTTCTCTGTACTGACCTCCATGCCGTATGTGCTTGCTCGATCTGTTAAATTGTCTGTGAGGATTTGCAGTTCTTGTTTGCTGCTGCCCATGAGGTCGATGTCATCTGCAAATCTGAGGTTGCAAAGGGGTCTTCCACCAATGGAGATGGAAGTGTGGTGGTTTTGCAGTGTCTCTGTCATGATGTTTTTGAGGAAGAGGTTGAAGAGTACAGGTGAGAGAAGGCAGCCCTGGCGAACCCTAACCGTGGTCTTGAAGAACTCGCCCACGTGATTGTTCATGAAAACTGCACTTTTTGCGTTCTCGTACAGAGCCTTGATGACTTCAATTAGGCAGCTGTCAATGTTGAAGTGCCTGAGTACTTGCCAGAGGTCATCATGCCATACCCTGTCAAAGGCCTTTTTGAAGTCTATGAAATTGTGGTACAAGTCTTTTTGGTGTTGGAGATGCTTCTCTATCAGAATTCTCAGATTGAAAATTAACAAACAGATGCTTCAAAAACAAGTAAATCCAGTCAAGTAAAAAAGTAAAAAACTAAAATTTTATTCATTTCGAAAAAAACAGACTACTATTCTTCTAAAGTTCTCAATGCTACATTCACGAAATCTCTTTTTCCCTCACCTCAGACCTTCTGGATCTGTAAAAGCAAACCCTCTGCCTTTCACTGAAAGCCCCTCTGAACTGCCCTTTATCTTTTCTTCATTATTTTCTGGACAAGTCTGCAACATAGGCTCCAGACTGGATCAGACACCTTTTCAGCCTGCACCTCCTGATCCCCAGTTCACTGGCACCCCTTTACTGTCCTTCCATCCTGCAAGTGAGAAAGGTATCATGACAATTTTAAAAGAAATGACAATAAAGTCATGTGATCTCAATCCCATACCTGCTACTCTTCTTTCGCAAAGCCTTCCACAGCTTGTATTTGCTATCACCAAAATAGTGAACTCATCCCTTATTTCAGGAAATTTTCCATCAGCTCTGAAAGCTGCAATAGTTAGACCTCTTCTCAAAAAGCATGACCTCGATCCCAACTCTCTAAAGAGTTATAGACCTGTTTCAAACTTACTTTTTGTCTCCAAAATACTCAAGAAAGTTGTTCTGAAACAGCTCAACAACCACCTTTATTCCAATAGTCTCCTTCCTCCTTTTAATGTGCCTATCGTACTAATCACAGCACAGAAACCACGCTAGTCCACACGTTAGATATGCTTCTGGTTGCTTACGATGCAGAAAAAAAGTTGTCTTCTCACACTTCTCAACTTACCTGCAGCCTTTGACACTATTGACCACTCAATTCTTCTCTCCTGACTTAAAACAACGTTTGGTATTGATGGCGTACCTAACAGACTGATTCCAAACAGTTACTGTAAACAAACTTCGATCAAAACCTGTCAAACTTTAATGTGGAGTCCCAAAGGGTTCAGTTCTAGGGCCTGTTCTCTTAACTCTATACACTGCTCCACTTTCATATGTAATCAACCATCATCAGATTAAGCATCCCTTTTATACTCATAATACTC
>CM060332.1:55336862-55344650 GCA_030674155.1 Stramonita haemastoma | reverse complement strand
GGAGAGATGAGAGAGAGAGAGAGAGAGAGAGGACGAGAGATGAGAGAGGAGAGAGAGAGAGAGAGAGGAGAGAGAGAGAGAGAGAGAGAGAGAGAGAGAGAGAGAGAGAGAGAGAGAGAGCAAGCGAACTTTCTGCACGCATACCTGCGACGGAATATCACGAGCCAGTGGGCATAAAGGACAGAAGGCAGAGTGACATGAAAATCCTACCACGGACTTCATCGTTTGTGCTGTGTTGTCAATGATTGTATGTGTAATGTATCTCCACCGTCCCTACTGCCGTCCCTTTGCAATGGGCGAAAGTTTTTAACGCAATAATGTTGGGAATCGTGAATTATGAACTGTAACAAAAGACAGCACAAGCCAGCATCTTTGTACCATGACGTGGAAACCATGCCATGAAGATCATTTGGGCTGCAACCACATTTTGTTCATTGTTTTTGTTCAATATGATTATTTGTGTTGTGCCCAATCCCCTTCCCACTGTCCCCTTGTGAATGGGCTGAAAAAAAAGCTTAATCACAATAAACTATTGTCGTTGTCATTGTCATTGTCATTGTCATCCTCTCTCTCTCTCTCTCTCCTCTCTCTCTCTCTCTCTCTCTCTCTCTCTCTCTCCTCTCTCTCTCTCTCTCTCTCTCTTCTCTCTCTCTCTCTCTCTCTCGTCTCCTACCTTAGGGTCGTCTGGTATCGCTTAATGTGGAAAGACGTTAAAATTGAAGACTTACTTACACACTCTCACTCTCTCTTTCTCTCCCTCTTTCCCCAATCTTTAATGAAATAATAATAATAATAATGAATAATAATAATAATAATAATATAATAATAATAATAATAATAATAATAATAATAATAATAATAATACATGGGATTTGTATAGCGCTATATCTTGTAAAAACAAATCAAAGCGCTTGCATTCGACCAACGCAACACACAATCAACAGCAATTTACAGTTTTAACAAATTCGAATGTACACACACACGCGCACGCACGCACGCCGCACGCGCGCGCACACACACACCTACAAACGTTATGCACTTTGGCAGGTGGATGTTTGAAGGCAGGGACAGGTAAGACATGGAAGCGGAAGGAGAAAACTTAGGTTTGGAATAAGTGTGTCTTGAGGTTGGATTTAAGTGTCATAAGTAGGCTTTTGCCGGAGAGAGAGAGAGGAAGGTCGTTCCAGATCGATGGACCAGAAACAGAGAAAGAGCGGCGGCCAACGGTAGATAGGTTGAATCTGGGTATTCTTAAGGACAAAGTATCTGCCGATGAGCGGAGGGAGCGAGAAGGTTTGTACAAGTGAAGACATTCACAGAGGTAGGAGGGTGCAGTATTGTGGAGACATTTGTAACAGAGGGTATTGATCTTGTAGTTTACTCTCTGTGGTACAGGCAGCCAATGGAGAGATTTCAAGAGAGGGTAATGTGCTCAGATTTTTTCTTTCAGAGGACAAGACGAGCTGCAGAGTTTTGTATACGTTGAAGGGAGTGGATGGATGATGCTGGCATGTATTCCATGTATCTTCTTCCTTCTCCTTTATTTTAAATTTCTCATTCTATTGAAAAAAAGTGTTATCTTGTTAACGTGCGTTTTTACACATCAGTATTTTGTGTTTGCGTATTACCTGTGCAAGAGTGTGTGTGCAAGTGCATGTGTGTGTGTGCGCGCGCGCGCGAATGTGTGTGTGTGTGTGTGTGTTGTGTGTGTGTGTGTTGTGTGTGTGTGTGTGTGTGTGTGTGTGTGTGTGTGTGTGTGTGTGTGTGCAAGACTCTGTGTGTATTTGTGGTTGTGTGCGTGTGTGTTTGTGTGTGTGTGTGTGTGTGTGAGTGTGCGTGTGCGTGTGTGTGTGTGTGTGGTGTGGCTTGTGCGTGGTGTGTGTGTGCACGCACGCGCACACGCGCTCTTGCGCTTCTGTGTGAACGTCTGTAGCACTGGTGTATTCATTTTCATTATTTTCCTTTATACGAAAAAAATCGAACCTTCACCCCCATCCCTCTTTCGTTACGAAAAAGAGAATCTAACAAACTCAGCTCTAAGAGAAAGAGCATCCTCTTGATTATAGCAAATTATTAGTGTGGTTTGCCTTGGTAAAATAAGAAATACAAAAACGAAAGAAAAGAAAAGAAAAAGAAAAATCAGGAAGGAAAATAAAACGGCAGGAAGGAAAGTAGAAAGAAAAAAGAAAGAAAGAAAGAAAGAAAGAAAGAAAAAAGAAAGAAAGAAAGAAAGAAGAAGAAAGAAAGAAAGAAAGAAAGAAAGAAAGAACAACAAACAAACAAACAAACAAACAAACTAACTAACTAACTAACCAACCAACTAACTAACTAACTAACCAACTAGGTAACAAATAAAAAAAAAATCAAATCGAATGAAATATATGCAGAAATAATTTGGTAAAGAAAAAGAAAAAAAGAAAAGAAAAGGAAAGAAGGACTGGGAAATGAAGGCAAAATTAAGAATATAAACAATGAAAAGATAAATTAGAATGATAAGGAACAAATGTATGAATGAATGAAGCAGAAAAACATTAACTATGTAGAAACATTGACAGCCAGTGTCTGCTTGTACTCACAAGACTCAGCACAGCAATGCTGTTGAAGGGAGCCCAGAATGAGCATCAGCAGGTAGACAGCCTTCATCCCTGCCATCACAATCACTGCTCCTGCACCTTCACCACACAATACACAGGTCTGGCTACACGTACTAAAAAAATTCTTTTAAACAAGAAACAAACTAACATTTCTATACAAATGTTTTCCTTTCAGCTGTTGTATTTATAATATATTAAGAACGTTGTCAAGCATTGAAGATATAGCGAGCTTTGATTGAAATATTGTTAAGATACTGTCTTAATCTGGTAGACTGTGTCATTTTATAGATAATCTGAATCGTTACTTCCTTGAGGAAAGTGGACATAAAGAAGGATGGAGTATGTTCAAAGCCATTGTTTTCCATGTTTCAACCCACTCTGTGACCATGGTAACACATAATGCCTGAAGACTACTCCATTGTTTTGTATTCTAAGGTCGGAGAAGGACATGTACATGTTTGTACAGAAAACGAATCTCTGCAGATTTTGATTTTTATCTAGTTCTAATTTGTAAAAAGGGCAACAACATGTTTGGTCAGAACACGAATCCCTGACGATGACTTCATCTTTTCCATGTTTATGTGTACGTTGTAAGAAGGACATCTCCATGTTTGATCAGAAACAGATCAAAACTGCCTCTAGACATTTCTTTTTGGTACTATCACAACAAGACATCTATACTGATACTATTTTTGAACACAAACCATGGATGTCATGTATGGATTCTCTCTATAGATGTGTCCATAATTTTACCTCTTTCTAATACTGTTGAGACTCTATGTCATTACGCCATCTAAACTCTTGATTATGTTTAGAATACATGCACAGATAGGACTCATAAACTTTCAAACTTACCCTCAATAAATGGTATGCTTAGCTTACAGTTTTAGATGGTATTAGGTTACAAGAACTACCAACACCTCAAGAAGAGTACACACATCACAACTGAGTTTTTTTTTTTCAGAAACTGTGTCATCAGAAAGAATATCAATTTTTAAAGATTACGTTTGTTTCAAAACTGGCTTTTGACTTTAACAGTCATCACACATGTCCAATCTTTTTAACACAAAAATAATCCAAAATTTGATAATAGTTTCGAAAAAGTATACATATGAAACAACATAAATAATACTATTCAGAAGAGAAAAGAGCCATAAGATAAAAAAAAACATTTGTAATTATGAGTATATGTTAGGATAAACTTCATTTCAAAAAAAAAATGCGGGATACGTCATACTTTTAGACTGAAACCTATGTTACAGGAAATATCCTGAACTAATGTCACTAAAGTAGATACACATTTCAGAAATAAATCAACATTGCTTACCAGATCACAAAATGGAGAAGACAGAATCCAACCTCCTTCAACAAAGGTAACACAAAAAGTGACAAACAATCTCGGGGAGACAGACTAGTATAAGCGACAGGGCAGGCTAAACTACCCAGCTACAAACCAGGACGATAATATAAAAATCCGTTTTTTGTCAATGTTTTACAACACAATCATTCATTGCCAAACTATAAAATCTGTTGAAATTATTGACAAAACAAGGCACCTGTGTTTTAAAAGGGGGAAGAAGATAGAGGAACTCAGTGACGATATTGGTGTATCCGAAACAAAGATAACAGTATTTTCTTCAATTGTAGACAAGGACTCATAAATGCATGCACACACACACACACACACACACACACACACACACATGTATACACACATTGAGAAACCCATCTATCCACCCATCCACCCACGCACAAACACAAACACATGCACACACACATGCACACACACACACATACACAACACACACACCACACACACACACACACACACACACACACACACACACACACCACACACACACACACATGCACACCCATAAAAGAAGCACACACACATGTATGCACACACCCACAAAGGAAATATACACACACTCTCACACACCTGCACAACACACACACACACACACACACACACACACACACACACACACACACACACCACACACACACACACACACACACACACACACACACACACAAAGAGTATAACATCCACAATTCTAGCTCTTCACCATGATGATCATGGCACAAACTGCAGAGAAAAAAAAACAGCACAAGCTGGGGTGCACACCATCCTGAAGCCCAGAACAGAACTAGCACCGGTCACTACAACACGGCCAAGTTGCAGCACGTGTGCTGAGATAGTTGTGACGTGCTGACAGATGTCGCCACTGTCTGCACCCTCTACTGACAGCTGACAAATGTCGCCACTGTCTGCACCCTCTACTGACAGCTGACAGATATCGCCACTGTCTGCACCCTCTACTGACAGCTGACATATGTCGCCACTGTCTGCACCCTCTACTGACAGCTGACAGATGTCGCCACTGTCTGCACCCTCTACTGACAGCTGACAGATGTCGTCACTGCCTGCACCCTCTACTGACAGCTGACAGATGTCGCCACTGTCTGCACCCTCTACTGACAGCTGACAGATGTCGCCACTGTCTGCACCCTCTACTGACAGCTGACAGATGTCGCCACTGTCTGCACCCTCTACTGACAGCTGACCAGTGCATGAGGGCTGACCAGGCTGGGCTACTTCCTTGTCAAACTACAGCTGACCAACACCTTGGCTGAACCTAACAACGCAACTAGAAAGAAACGGGAAGAACACAAAAAATAATTCCCCTCCCTTTGTTTTTGTTTGTGGTCCTCATGGCATCCCCTGACCTTGAAAAATGACCTTGACCTAGTTTGGATATGCCAGAGTGTTTGGCTGTAATGTATAACCTTTGACCTCACTTTTCACTTCAAGATCTTAGATAAACAACATGTTTCTTCTTTGCAAACTTAAAGAAAAGTAAATGTTTCCTTGAGGCTTCATCAATAAGTTGAAAGATTTGTATCTGTATGGAGAAGTTTGTTACAATTCCTTAACATGTTTCCTGCAAGTTTGTGAGATATACTTTACACACAGCCTGGCTTGAGGACATAAAACAAAGCAACAATGAATTAAATACCAGAGGACATAAACTAAAGCAATGACAATATGTTCAATACTATTACTACAGAGGTTTGACCCTCTGTTTTGGGTTGCTTTTTGCAGGATGTTTTTTCTTACGTGTAAACAAATGGAAAGGTTTTCAAAAGCAAAGTGAAGCAGAACGTGTGTGACAATTCATACAATTATCTTGAGTTTGACCTGTTTAATCTCTTGTGAAGCCATTCTTATTCTATTTTATTCATTGTTATGCACTTTTGTGTCACAGCAGATTACTCTGTGTCAAATTCAGGCTGGGGAGAGTGTGTTGCCACAAGTGCAGCGTCACCCATTCTTTTTTTTCCTGTCTGCAACCGTATTTGTTTCCCTATCAGGATAGCTTTCTTCCACAAAATTTTGCCATGGACAATCCACTTATTTCCGTAGGTTCTTTTACATACGACAGATAATGATTTGTAATACACGGAACCTTGGTTTATTGCTTCATCCAGATGACTAGCACCCAGACTACCACTCATGGCCTAATGGATGGGGAAAAGTTTTTCAATGACACTCCC
The DNA here is from genome assembly GCA_030674155.1 of Stramonita haemastoma. Lineage (NCBI taxonomy): Eukaryota > Metazoa > Mollusca > Gastropoda > Neogastropoda > Muricidae > Stramonita > Stramonita haemastoma. Next base: position 55,338,495 of record CM060332.1, on the reverse strand, counting down.
TACCCACATCCTTTTTGATGTATTGTGTCCAAAAGAATGTTCTCTCTCTCTCTCTCTCCTTCTTCTCTCCTCTCTCTTCTCTCTCTCCTCTCTCTCTCTCTCTCTCTCTCTCTCTCCCCTCTCTCTCTCTCCTCTCTTCTCCTCTCTCTCTCTCTCTCTCTCTCTCTCTCTCTCTCTCTCTCTCTCTCTCTCTCCTCTCTCTCTCTCTCTCTCTCTTCTCTCTCTCTCTTCTCTTGTGCTCCCAATCTCACGACCCCAGTTCCAATCCCGTTCAAGGGGATGCTTTTTCCCTGGGGTTAGCATCACTGCTGACTCCACTCTCCCCAAAAGTCTTCGGATGAGACTATCAACCGAGGCACCGTGTGCAAATGCATGCAGAACATCTTGCCACGTTAATTCATGTTCCGCTTTTCGAAAGAATAGGCCATTGTGTGCCGGTGGGAACAGATAAAAAAAACAAAAGTCCATACACACGGGGACTGGGCGTAAATAGCATATGAGTACTTTTTCCAGTATCATCATTATAAAAGAAACAAATAAATAAATAGAATTAAATAAACTGCTCTGTCTGTCTGATCTAATAATATTACACAAAAATGTTTCCTTGTTCTGAACACGTCGTTTGAAATTGTTTCTTCCTCTTTGTACAGGAAGTAATTATGAGTTTGACACTAAAAGGAAGCCATACAATCAACCTCGGGGAACTGTGTAAGCTCACCATCATCATCATCCTGGGTGTCAAGGTCTTAGTCAATATCGTCGTCGTTGTTGTCATCATCATTGTTGTCGTTATCATCTCCATCATTCTCATCATCGTCAGTATCATGACACGAAACATTCAGTTTAAGAGAGAGACAGACAGAGAGAGGGACAGTGTGTGTGTATGTGGTATGTGTATGTGTGTCTGTCTGTGTTTGTGTGTGTTTGTAGTGTGTGTTTGTGTGTGTGTGTGTGTGTGTGTGTGTGTGTGTGTGTGTGTGTGTGTGTGTGTGTGGTTGTGTGTGTGTGTGTGTGTGTGTGTGTGTGTGTGTGTGTGTGTGTGTGTGTGTGTGTTGTTGTTGTGTGTGTGTGTGTGTGTGTGTGTGTGTGTGTGTGTGTGTGTGTGTGTGTGTGTGTGTGTGTGTGTGTGTGTGTGTATGTGTGCGTTTAGTGATAGTGTGGTAGCCTAGTGGTCAGAACATTGTGCTCACAATTTGACGACCCGAGTTCGATTCCCATTGGAGGGGATTTTTCCCCTGGAGTTAACATCAGTGCTGACTCCACTCTCCCCAAAAGTCTTTCGAATGAGACTGTAAACCGAGGCCCCATGTCCGAACGCACGCAGAACTTCTTGCGTACACGTTAAATCCTTTTCCGCTTTTCGTAAGAGTAGGCCATTGTGTGCCGGTGGGAACAGATGACAATATTTACACAACTGCATATAGACGGGGATTGGATGCAAAAAGCTCATGAGCACTTATCCCATCATCCTGAATATAAAAGAACAAAATGAAATAAATAGACACACACACACACACACAGACACACACACACACACACACACACACACACACACACACACACACACTAACACACACTAACACACACACACACACACACACACACACACACACACACACACACACACACACAC
>CM060332.1:55326862-55329362 GCA_030674155.1 Stramonita haemastoma | reverse complement strand
CACACACAACAACAACACACACACACACACACACACACACACACACACACACACACACACACACACACACACACACACACAACACACCACTCACACACACACACACACACATACACACATACATACACACACATACCCCCCCCCCCACACACACACACACACATGGGGGATCGTGCCCTAGGTGATAACGGGCCTTGTATAAAAAACAAAAAGTGTGCCGGTGGATGGGTGACAAAATTGACAAAACTGAACACACACGGGGACAGGATGTAAAAAAACCCATGAGTGATTATTCCATTATCTTGGAAAGAAAAAAGAAAATAAAGCCAATTTATGGTCAAGCCCTGGGGGAGGAGGGAGTGGGAGCAGAAAATAAGTTTCTAATTGAAATGAAAGCTAAACAGTACACTGGTCATATCCAGAGAGAAATAGACAAAAAGAAAGAAAGAGGGAAAAGGGTTTTTTTCTTCTTTTTCTTTCTGTCATTTTCCTCAATGATTATTTTTCTTGAACTATATATATATATATATATATATATATATATATATATATATATATATATTATATATATATATATATATAATATATATATATATATATATATATATATATATATATATATATATATATATATATATATATATATATATATATATAAAATATATGATGAAAACACGACTGTGCTCAGATTCATCTCTTTATTTAAGAGATGAAGCTGAACACAGTCGTGTTTTTATCATTATTTTACTGTTTTACCTCAACTGTGCGCTTGGAGGGAGTAGTGTCCAGCAGAACTGTGTTTTTTTATCAAGTTTAATATACATATATTATATATAGATAGATACATAGATAGATACATATATATATATATATATATATATATATATATATATATATATATATATATATATATATATATTCAGAGAGAGAGAGATAAAGAGATAAAGAGAGATATATATATATATATATATATATATATATATATATATATATATATATATATATATATATATATATATATATATATGTACGTGTGTGTGTGTGTGTGTGTGTGTGTGTGTGTGTGTGTGTGTGTGTGTGTGTGTGTGTGTGTGTGTGTGTGTGTGTGTGTGTGTGTGTGTGTGTGTGTGTGTGTATGTGTATCTGTAGATAGGAGTGTGCATACTGCTCAATGTGTGTGTGTGTGTTTATCAATGATCTTTTTTGGCTACAACTGTATCATTGATTTTTCATACCAAGTATCCATATACAGACTTTGCTATACTTAATGCTAAACTGTGGACATTGTGCTCTCAACAACAAAGGTTCTTGTTTATTATAAACACACGAAAGAAATGAAGGAAGAAAATTGCAGAAAGGAAATATAACTGAAACAAAATGAGTACTCGCACCAGCCATGTTAGCGCAGTTGTTTCTTCCTTGAGTCATGGGCTAGAGGGTAGAAGGTTCGATTCCCATAAAATTCATAGGGCTTTTTCGACTCTGTGTGGCTAACTTCAACATAAGAGTGAAATTGTCATGATCTCGTTGGGAAGACAGAGACCGCTTAGTCGAGCTTCATTCACTTTGTGCATGTGAGTTTAAGAGTGTGGCTCAAACCACTTGACCACAACATCGGGTATCTATTTGGGTTCGGTTAGCACCAGAAAATATGACAGACATTGTAGATTACAGCCCTGTCAAGAAGTCTGAAAGCAAATGCGTATATACATTATCCTCATCACCACTTCTCATCACTCAATAACAGTGAATTTGTCTCATGATCCGGTGTCCCTGGCTGCATGCTTTGGTCTCATGTGGACCTCAGTTTCGGTTTATTGTTATACACTTTTGTGCCTGTGGTGAGTTTGTATCAAAGCCTTCCAGGTTTGAGGTTTTATGGAGGGGGGTCTTTGGAAGGATGTAGTAGTGGTCACCATCACACGCATTGGTGTCTCGATTAAATTTGGCTCCGTAACTAAGCTGTCGTTGTTGTCAGTATGGGGCTTAGCAGGTTGTGTCCTGTGCATCCTTTCTTCACCTTCACCTGTCCCGTAGTCCCGTGGACGGTGGGGGGAGGGGGGACGGCTGAAGAATTTGCAACCAGCTTCCTCCACTTCCTATGGTCCTCCGCCCTCTGTAGAAGATCGCTCAACCCAAGGCCTGTCCACTCTCTGATGTTGTCTTCCCATCGTTTTCTCTAAATGCCTCTTCGTCTCCCTCCTTTTACTGTTCCCTGTAGGACAGTCTTGGCCAGTCCAGATGTTCGTGTGACGTGCCTATACTACTTTACCTTGTGTTTCTAATTTTACTTTTCATGAGCTTTTCGTGTAGTATGAAGGTATACCAGCTCAGTACTGGCGCTATTTAACACCCTTTAAGTGACTCAGCAGTCACCTATGTGTTTGTATACCACTATTGCTCTTGAGGAAACGATGGGAAGACAACATCAGAGAGAGGACAGGCTTTGGGTGGAGCAATCTGCAACGGAGGACGGAGGACGGAGGAGGACCCTGGGGAG
>CM060332.1:55316872-55324262 GCA_030674155.1 Stramonita haemastoma | reverse complement strand
TCTTCTCTCTCTCTCTCTCTCTCTCTCTCTCTCTCTCTCTCTCTCTCTCACGCACGCACGCTCGCACGCACGCACGCACGTACGTACGTACGTACGTACGTACGTACGTACGTATGTATGTATGTATGTATGTATGTATGTATGTATGTATGTATGTATGTATGTATGTGTGTGTATGCGTGAGTGCGTGCGTGCGTGCGTGCGTGCGTGTGTGCGTATGTATGTATGTATGTATGTATGTATGTATGTATGTATGTATGTATGTATGTATGTATGTATGTATGTATGTATGTATGTATGTATGTACGTATGTATGTATACATATTTGTGCGTGTGTGTGTGCATGTGTGTATGTGTTTGTTGTGTTGTGTTGCGTGTGTGTGAGTGTATGAGTGTGTGTGTGTGTAGTAGTAGTAGTAGTAGTAGTAGTAGTAGTAGTAGTAGTAGTAGTAGTAGTAGTAGTAGTAGTAGTTCTTGAGTTTAACGTCCTTCCACTAAATAGTGATATCAGACGGAAAGGTGTACATGTATGTGTGCTCGCGCGCGCGCGCGCGCGCGCGCGTGTGTGTGTTTGGTGAGGGAGGGGGTGTTGGTACACAGGTACATAAAGCTAATCATCCTCAATAAACAAATATAAACAGATAAAGCATAAACAAGAACTTTGGGGGAAAAAAAGAAAGAAAAAAGGAACAGTTCAAACACTAACTTTGCAATTTTCACAACTAATAAACTTTAGTGTACTAAAGGTATCTGATAATTGGATATGAGTTAATGACAGTATAATATCTTTCATTAAAGGCGTGTCTTTAAGAATTTGCTCTAGGCAACAAACTGGGAAGACAGGCAAAATTGTTTTTAGATCTTGACATTGAAAAAGAATATGAGCATTGGTAATAGCTTCGCCACAAATGCATGTTGCTGTTTTTGAAAATTTAGATCTAAAAGCATTGAGCTTAAATCTGTAGATAAGAGATGCAACATTTCTATATTCGAGAGCTACGGCATTTAATACTATCAAAAGGTAATAAATGAGTTTTATCATCATTCCAACAAAGACCAACATCTTGTATTTTCTTTTTAAAGTGTTTCCAGCATGCATTTTGTAACATGCGATAGCGTTCAGGGGCGAACAAAGGAACATCTATGCTGTATGACCCATGGTCATGCTTTGCTCCACATTTTGCCATTCTGTCAACTTTTTCATTGAAGTAGATACCACAATGAGAGGGAATCCAGCAAAAAGTAATACTGGTGCCCCGTAACATAAGAAAATGAATCAGATGACAAATCTTAACTATGAGCTCCTGTCTCACTTTTGAACTGATTTTTTTTAAGCAAGTAAAACTGACTTGGAGTCAACACAGAAAAGCATCTGAAAAATGTTCTTCGGAAAATCTAAAAGATGATATATGGCCATTGCAATAGCAGACAATTCAGTTGTGAATATAGATCGATTTTTCCCAATATAGAATGATCTCTCTACTTTTAGAGATGGGATAACAAACGCTGCAGCAGCTTCATAACTGTTTAAAAGAGAACCATCTGTGTATATTTTTAGATGTTCTGGATATGTAGTCTGAATATATTCTTTTACTGATGCACTAAGAACATTTTCATTATCTTTTTTGGTTAGAGGGGATTAGTTTATGTCAAAATTAGCTCTCTTAAGCTCCCATGGCGGGCAAGAAGAAAAATTAATCTTTGATTCAGTTATTTTTGAAGGGCATAATTTTGCCTTGTTAAATAATTCAGAAGTATATGTTCTGACAGGGTAAGAGAACGAATAGAATGTGCTCTTTTTGGAAAGTTGACATCAGATCTTGTACTAATCTCAGTGTTCACATTTGTTTCTTGCTTTCAACACTGTAGGATATATTTAGCCAAAGCCAGTTGTCGATAATTGTCTAATGGCAAAATATCTATCTCTTTATAAGTACCCATGGTTGATGCGTGAAAAGGCACCCCCAGAGCTAATCGAAAAGCCTTACAGTCTAATCTTCTCATTTTCTGTAGTAAATACTTTGGAGCACTGAAAAAAGCTACCTAGCCATAAATGAGTCTGGAACGTACTAAAGATAACGCCAGATATTTTAATACAGCTACATCATACGCCCACACTTGTTTACTGATAACTTTCAGAAAGTTTAGACTTTTTCTGGCTTTAGTAATTAAATAGTCAATGTGATAATTCCAAGTTAATTTAGATGTGAAATATACCCCTAAAAACTTCACCATAGTCTTATAATCCAAAACTTGTCCATCTATATGGAAAACAGGTAAAACTGGTGGGTTAGCATCATTATTAAAAAGTACGAGATTGGTCTTTTCAGGAGATAGCGATAGACCATTCTCAAAGATGTAGTCGTTAAGTCTATTTAGCTCAATTTGATACATATTTTTCAAATAATTTAAATGTCTCTTTGGTGTTCTCTTTTTCAATGTGATATTCATCCACATACAAATGTCATCATCATATTGGACATGGGTGGCATTACTTGAGAAACACTTAGGAAGATCATAAAGGAGAATATTGAAAAGATGCGGTGCAATGACGGATCCCTGTGGAATGCCCATAGTTGGGAATCTTAAACTAGAATACGAATTTCCAACTTTGGCCTGCATTCGCCTTTCTGAGAGAAATGCTTTAACATAATAATAGATATTTCCAGACAGACCAATAGATTTTAGCTTAAACAGTATACGTTCGTGCCAGACCTGATCATATGCTTTCTTTATATAAAAAAAGGTGGCAAGTACATTTTTCCTACGTGCAAATTGATGTTTGATCTGTGTGCTGAGCTTTATCAGATGATCTGCTGTGGATCTGCCTTTCCGAAAACCTGCTTGGCTAAGAGGGATGATTTGTTTTTTTATCACAGTAATGTATAAGTCGGTTAATAATTATTTTTACTAGAAGTTTTCCTGTGTGTGAGGTTAACGCGATTGGTCTGTAGCTGTTTTTATCACTTGTAGGTTTACCCGCTTTGGGACTGGTACTAAAATGGAATGTTTCCAAATGCTTGGAATCACTCCTTGTAACCAGCTGCTCTGGAATAGATCAAACAATAACGTTAGCCATTTTTCTGGCAGCTGTTTTAATAATTCATTTGAAACAACATCTATACCAACGGAAATTCTTTTTTTGTCCCAAGAGATAGGAGAGCATCTTTTAGCTCTTGCAGCGTAAGGGGAGCATTGACATAATGACTATTATCTCCGACAGGATCTTTATACATTTCTTTTTGTACTTCTTTTTCTCTATATGCTTTGCATTTTTCTGAAAGACTTTTATCACTCATTGTGTCTGTAAACATTTCGATGAAAGTATCAGCTTTCTCTGAATTAGTTGGAAGTTCCTTGTCTTGAATTTTAACGGGACAGTTAGGAAGCCTTATCTCACTTTTCATATCTTTGAATTTATTCCATACCTTATGCACATCGTTATCCCTGTAAACTTCTTTTAAGCAAAAAGTAGACCAAAATTGGCGTTTGCTTTGTTCAATAGTTTTGTCACAATGGGACTATGCTTTTTTCATAAGATAATGATTTTCGGGCGTTTTGTTTTTTTAGATACGCTTTACATGCAATTTTTTTGTCATTCACAGCTTTTTGACAAATAGAATTCCACCATATATTTCCTGAGTGTTTTTTCGGACTTTATGGGGGAATATTTAGGAATAGAGTTATCAGCTGCTTGTAATATAAAATCTTTAAAATTTGCATAAAAAACATCAATATCATTACTTTTGATACCTTCGATATTAATCTGTGTCAGAACATCTTTATTTTTTTCCAGTCCGCATAACGATAATTGTACTTTGAGATAACATCTTTTTCTTTATCACATTGTAAAGAATTATCATTTAGTGTGATAGCAATGGGAAAATGATCACTTCCCAATGTATCACATTCTATTTCCCAGCTACACTTAGGAACAAGAGATGAAGAAATGAAAGATAGATCTAAAGCGCTAGGTCTTTGGTTCGAGACATCTAGAATTCGCGTAACATTACCATCATTAAGCATAAAAAGACAAGAATCAATAATGTTTTTAATAAATCTATTACTGGTTACTGATGTGCAGTTTTTATCCCAGAAGGGGGAGTGTGCATTAAAATCCCCACATATTAACCATTTCTTACTAGAATCTGGCAAAGTACGCAACCATTCTGTATTACTGTCGTTTGGGCCTTTAGGCAAATAATCATACGAAGACTATGTTTAGATTCAAAGATTTGTTAATTCTTACGCATGCTGCACACGAGTGCAGATTTGGTACATTAGATGGCACTGGCGAAGTACATACGTTGTGTTCAATGTCTGTCTGTCTCTCTGTCTCTGTCTGTCTGTCTGTCTGTCTGACTCTCTGTCTCTGTCTCTGTTTCTCTCTCTCTCTCTCTCTCTCTCTCTCTCTCTCTCTCTCTCTCTCTCCTCTCTCTCTCTCTCTCTCTCTCTCTCAACATGCTGACAGAAGAGGTGACGAAACTGGACAACCTACGGAGGGGAAGGCGTGCTGGCAGCACTGCATACCCCGACACACAGGCACGTGCTCTGCGCAAACTACAGGTGCTCCGTGACCTCATCTGGTTCTACCTGGGGTGATGACGGCCGTGTACCGTGGACCAGTGTGCTGCTTGATGTGTACATATGAAATGACAGTCGCTGACAAATATTATCAGTTCTGATAAAAAAAAACACAAAAAAACATTGTTTGTTATGGTTTCCATGTCAAACACTTCGCGTCGTGTTCGATTCGATCTTTCGCGATGCATGCTTGATGAGCTTTGTACAGCTTTAAAAGCAATAAAATCTCTCTCCTCTCTCTCTCTCTCTCTCTCTCTCTCTCTCTCTCTCTCTCTCTCTCTCTCTCTCTCTCTCTCTCTCTCTCTCTCTTTTCTCTCGTATGTGTTTTTTTTTCAGATTTAGGATAATCACCTAGACTGCCATATTCCATTTCATATTTGATACCCTCCTTGAAAATTTGATAATCAGAGTAGAAAAACAAAACGCACACACGTACATACAGACTCATACACAAACACAGTCACTGGCACACGCACATACACACACACACACACACACACACACACACACACACACGCATGCACGCACGCACATGCACACGCGTACATACACACACACACACACACACACACACGCACGCACGCACGCACGCACGCACGCACGCACGCACACACACACACACAGACACACACACACACGCACACACACACACATACACAAACTATTTTTTTGCTGCCTCGTCCTCTGTGGTCCCAATCCTGTTGCTCCCATGCCGCTCATTTCAGTCTCCCCGCCACAGACATACCCAGATTCGTTGTGTCTCGCCCCCGGGGTCGGGAGTCCACAAGGAGCCCATCAGGATCAGGCCGCCGCGGGTCCACCAGCCAGAGGGGCCCTGCACTTCTGCTGGGTCACTTTGGTGCTGTTCAGTGGTGCCTGTTCTGAGCTAACATACACAGGACACCACCTACTAAGCCCCCTACTGACGACAGTATTAGCTCAGTCGCGAAGCCAGACTGAGTGAGTCACCCACCCGAGGTGGCGACTACCACAACGTCCCTCCAACGACTGCCTCCCCGCGAATCTCCAACCCCAAAGGCTTTGACACAAATTCACCTCAGGCACAGAAGCGTATGGGGAAACCGAATCTGAGGTCACCATGAGACCAGAGCAACGGGGGCCACCGAATCAGAGGCAATTTTTATTATTGCATGATGATCAAAGACGATGAGGATGTAATGATGCTGCTGTGGAAGTGCATCCGCTGTGAGACTACTTGAACAGGGTTGTACTCTACGTTTACTATCATAATATATCCCGGCGTCAACCAGACCCGAGAGATACAGACACCTGCAGTGTTGGTCAGATAATTTGAGCAACACTCTCAAATTCGCATCCGTAAAATGGATGAAGCTCGACTGTGTGGTCCCAGTCTCCCCACTGAGCCCACAGCACACTCACTCTGGGTAGGAGCCGGCCGGAGCCCGAAAAATCCCTATGACTCATGGGATTCGAACCCGCCACCTTCCAGTCCGGAATCAAAGGCGCTAACCACTGCGCCATGGCAGCTGGTTACACACACACACACACACACAAACTTTCCCCCCTCTGCTAATACACGCGAGTTCCATTATGTTCTCATCCTGAATCCAGCGCTGAATGCTGTGAGTGATGGCAGACAGCATCAAAACGAAAGAGTCTGAAGAATTCAGACCCTGATACATTAGGAATGTGGCCCCAAGCCGTATTGCTTTCCCTTCAAAGTAATCAACACTGCACAGACCCAGACGTTAAAGAAAGAATGTGTTTGCCAGTAAAAAGATTGATGATACACAAGAGAAATCAACGTTTGTGCTCGAAAAAGAAAGAAAACAAACAAACAAACAAACATACCAAGCAACAATGACGCAGACAACTAAAAAAAAAAAAAAAAAAAAAAAAAAATGTAATGAATATAAATAAAGAGGCAGAAAACAAACAGAAGCAATAGTTTTCTTTTTTCTTTTTGTTATTGTTTTTTTTTCCCCAGAAATTACAAAACAGATTGGCATCTAAAGGCATTCATTGAAATCATTATACTAGATATAGGACAGGATAGCCTGGTGGTTTGAATGTTGTGCTTGTCATGTGGTTGTTCGGGATTTATTCAAAGTTGTTTTTTAAAAATTATTTTTACTGCCTTATGTTTTGTGACGTTTCTATTCCTGCTGCTCCCACGCCGCTCGTTTCGATCTCCCCGCCACAGACATACCCCAGGTTGGCTATGTCTCATCTTCAGGATCGGAAGTCCACAGGGAGCTCACCAATATTAGGTCGCCGTGGGGCCACCAGCCAGAGGGGTCCTGCACTGCTGCTGGGTCACTTTGGTAGCGTTCAGTGGTGCCTGTGATTCTAGGTTTAAGCTACCACTGATACCCCCACTTGTGGCAGGTTTTTTTGTGAATGAAAATGCAGTATACTATCAAGAAACAAAAACAAAAACAAAAAAATAAAAATAATTATGAGGAAACATACACGTCTATACCGGTACATTAATAGTAAGTTTCCTCATTTTGTTTCTGTAAAAAATACTCAGCTTGCAATATATCTCACATATGATAATAAATAGTTGTTTCTGTTTTACCATGTAACATGCAAACAATTTATTTTTGGGGCACAGGTTCTAAAATTATTGTCAGACATATATGTTTTTTTTCTGTTGATAGATATTTTAAGATGATTCATATTGTACATTTTAGAACATATAAGATAGACAAAGCATACCTGAAACACACAACCATGCTCACAAAGACACTCCCACCTACGGACACCCACCCACAACCACCTACACACACACACACACACACACACACACACACACACACAC
>CM060332.1:55293841-55299272 GCA_030674155.1 Stramonita haemastoma | reverse complement strand
TGTGGACTGTTATCACTGGCTGGTGTGCCAGTTCCTGGAGAAATCAATGTGGTTCTTGCCATATTTGTATTGCCCCTTAACTCTGCTCTAAACCCATTCATGTATACTTTCAACACCCTGGTTCAGAAAAGAAATAAAGCCAATGAAGCTAAACTTTTAGAATGGCTGGAATTGCACTCTGAGCTAATCAGTGATTAGCATAAAATCATTCTTACTGTTTCTTATGCTCCATGAATTACACACCTGGACATTTGGTTACTGCCTATCTACCTGTGTATCAGTTTGTCTGTCTGGCTGTGACTGACTAACATATCTTGTAGCTGGTGACACACAAGTTGTCAAAAACAGACATTTCAAGGCTAAGATGTCTTTCATACACTGATACTTTTTTTCATGACCTTATACAATGCCAAAATAATATTATCTAAAGCATTAGATTTGCTATATCATGATATATTAATATCAAAATGTAAGAAAATGTATGTTAAAAATCAGCAAAGGAACCAATAAATTTGTTGTGTGGTAGGAAACTGAAGACCTAGGAACATAGAAACATCTACACTTATCTAAAATATCCAATCCAATCTAAAATATCAGGCTATGTGGTGTCCAGGAAATTCATTTTGAGTTAAACTTGATGAAGTATATGTCAAGGATTTGTCACCATTACATTTTGCTTTGTATTTGATTGACATGCAATGCCTCATTATTGAAAAAAAAAGAATGGTTTACCAACAGTGGCAAACATTAGATGGTAAAGAAAAAAAAAGTTGAAATGTTATTGTACACAGATGATGCGTCAATTTGTGCCGAATCAAAAGGAGACTTACAGAAAGCTAAATATGCCATGTGTCATTACTGTCATAAATAAAATCTTAACATGAATGAACCCCCCCCCCCCCCCCCCCCCACACACACACACAAAACTTTTGGTTTTGGTATGAGGTAAGATGAAAAAAAAAACAACCTTGTTTTACATGTGGTGATATGAAATTAAAGTGCTTTTTGTCTATTGACATTCAGATAAAGCTAGTTAACAGAGTAGTGGTCCCAGTTTGGCCTTATAGGTGTGAAATTTGGACAACATCTATGTGTGAACTAGCTTTAAAATTACAGCATAAGTTCTTAATAATAAAGCTAAAGCTTAGAAAATATACTCCAAGTAAAATTATTTACGGGGAATAGGGTCAGTTTCCTGCGGAGATAGCAGCAAACGTAAGGATGCTTTGCTACTGGTTCAAACTAGTGGATGTAGGAAGTGAGTCCAATTTCTCAAATATTGTCTACAGGCTTCTACATTGTATGTATATTGCTAATTCCCACATAATGTCCTTGTTAAGTCACTGTAGAACGTACATTAATCAAAATTGGATTTGTGGTTTAGGGCAGATTCAGTTTAATATCCAAGTTTCACCAGAATAGTTCAATGCCAAAGTTACACGTAGCTTGCAAGACCAGTAATTGCAGCAATGGTTTTCTCATGTGAACAATGCCAACATCATCCTCAATTATGGACTATTTAAAAATTGATTATGCCTCGAACATTTTTATCTATTCTTCCTCATACCTTGTTATTAACTTTTACTCAGTTTTTTAACATTAAAACAAAGACTTCCCATCCACACATGCAGAATAAGTAGTATTCCAAGAGTAGAGGAATCTGTGATAAATATGATGATAGAGAGATAGGAGATGAGTTTCATTATTTGTTCAAATGTAAATTCTTTGTGCAGTTAAGAAACAAGTTCATCCCAAAATGTTATCATAAACATCGAAATGTTATCAAGTTCCATAAACTGTTTAGTTCCACTAGAAAATCCCTCTCTATGAAAGTTACAAATTTTTCATAGAAATAATGAAAAACCACTGATTTGACCTATTTTCACATAATGACACTAGTCCAAATTGTTTCATGCTATGTATAACTTCGTTCCTTTGTTGGTATAGATTAGGAGGGCTATGTCATAATGTGTGTCAAAGTCAAAGTCAAAGTCAAACTTTTATTTCCAGATGGTACATTGTGTGTGTGTGTGTGTGTGTGTGTGTGTGTGTGTGTGTGTGTGTGTTGTGTGTGTGTGTGTGTGTGTGTTTGTGTGTTTGTGTGTTAAAGTGTGTGCATGCGCCTGCGTGCAGGCCTGCACACTTAAATCAGGGTATTGGTTGTGCTATTGCAGCAAGAAGTTCCAACTAGAATTGTGCAACACAGCCACCTTGTGAGAAGTTTTGTATTTTCATTTAAATGCTGGGAGTTTTTTTTTTTTGTCCGGCATACTAATTGTATTTTTTATGCTTACCTGAGTGCATGTGTGGATTTGTGCGCATGTGTGAGCTTGAGGGTTAGCCTGCAGGCATGAGTGTGCCCTTTTGCACATGTGTATGTTAGTGTGTGCACGCACGTATGGGTGTGCAAGTGTGCTTCTAGATGCCTTAGCGTTGTACTTGACATGCTGAGAGAGAAAACACTGAACACTGAACAGTTTTAATATGTACATCGGCCTTAGGGCATAATACATGGAGCTTGGGGGGAATGAGGAAAACCAGTAGATTGGTATGCAAAATGTGATCAAAAAAGAAAAAAAAAAAACTTATTCTTTGAGGCTAGTGATTGCAATGGCCATATTATCTAGAACAAGTTAAGTGTTTGAAACACATTTATTTTACACTGCATCTCTATTTTAGTTAGCAGACACCACACACACTCTGTATCAGTTCATATACAACATTTCAATACTTTCATACTTGTAAATACAAATCTTTAACACACCCATCATTAAAGAAGAATATGACATAATAATTCGTTCCTTCTATTAAAAGATTGAAAAATATTATCTGGATAGATAATGATTTTGTTCCCTGCATGATGTTGTAAGTAAAACTTAGAATAGTATATTGCTACATTAAGTTAAAAACTTATCCCTAAAATCTGAGCACATTGAACATTAAAACAAAAAATGGGCTTCATTTTCAGATTTTGTTTTACAAAATGGACAAAACATTTCTTGACCAACAACACTATATCTACAAATGTTGTTATTAGTTGGTAAAACATTTAATCTATCTTGTGTAATAGTAACTCCAAAATAGTAAGTATCAATAAAGTTGATGTATTTTTCTTTTCCAAAGATAGTTTTGAATGATCTATAATCTTTATACCTCTCTTTATCTCTTATGGTTCCATGCCACTCCTGTGTGAACATGTCTACTAATCTTTGCTTGAATATCCATAAAAAGGCCTTTACATTACAGACTCCTTGTTGTAGCCGTACAATGTTAAATCCTGTTTAACTCAGAATTTTTCCTATTTCTGATACCCAACATTTTTTTCCATTTTTATATAATTCCAATAGCATTTTGTAGGCATTGTATGGCAATCTGTTTGGACTCACTTGTAGTAACTTAAACCAATATCTAAGGACATTTGTATAAGAGTTTACATAAAGAAGATACCTACCCAATTTACCGTGCACATTTTATTTGGTGTTCTTGTTGGAACCCCTAAAAACCTCTTACTTGCTGACATGTGAACTTTTTCAATATGGTCCAATCTACTTAAACGCCAAATTTCTAAGCATATAATAAAATAGGCTGAATTTAAACATAAAAACCTTTAAAAAAAGTGCTTGCATTCAATTCTTTATATCTATTAGATACTTTATGATACTGGATACGTGATGACTGCTATTTTGTCTTTGACTACTAGGTTTTCAGTTCCCAACTTTGTACTAATTTTTGTCGTAAAAGTGAAAACTATGTAGCAATATTGATTAGCTATGTCCAACATAACACCCATATAAATCCCTTTTCCATGTTTTGCAAGAAATCCCCCTTTCTAAATACCATTACCTTAGTTTTATCAATATTCACATTTAGCTCATATTTTCACAGTAAGTTTGCAGAATATTTAGTTGTTGCTGTAATCCAAATGGTGTTGCTGAAAGTAAATCTATATCATCAGCAAACTAAATAGTATCAAAGTATCAGAATAGTCAGAAGATATCGGGAAAGGGCAGGAGAGGTGAGAGAGAGAGAGAGAGAGAGAGAGAGAGAGAGAGAGAGAGAGAGAGAGAGAGAGAGAGAGAGAGAGAGAGAGAGAGAGAGACAGACAGACAGACAGACAGACAGACAGACAGACAGACAGACAGACAGACAGACAGACAGAGACAGACAGACAGACAGACACAGACAGACAGAGACAGAGAGAGCGAGCTTTAATTACTGATCTATCTATAGATCATGCTGACTTTTTGTACCTCTACTACATTGTCAGTACACTTTCGTTTTTTGATTTGTGTGCTGTACATTGTGTTATGATTTTTGTTGTATTTTTCACACTTCTACATTATGCAAGCTTTGATTTGTCAAATTTCAGGTACCACTGGGGGGTGGGGGGTTGTTCCTTGAAGTAAAATCTTGAAATCTTGATAACCCCCTTCCACTTGCTGCACCTGTGTTTTGTTTTTTGCGCCACAATGGACAGTTTCAGCAGGATGAGTCAGGCCTTCACAAGGTGGTTTCTCAGTCTGCTTTCCCCAGGCACCTTGATATGGCTCGAATTGCAAGAATTATCCAAGAGGAGTCATCAGAACCCACCTTTTGTTTCTTAAATGTTTTGTTTCCCCTAATATTAATTGTTTGACTCGTCATATATCAATGCTAAAATTCTGGATCTTGAAAAAAGGTGAAATAGGTCAGAAATCTGTTATTTTCAAAGCTGATCAATGGCTGAACATTGCTCAAATTGTCATCTGCATTCAACCGTGCATTACCATCACACTGAAGATATGTGACACTCTGCCACAAAATGAGTTGCTTAGCACCTTACCCAATTTTGTGCTAGCAGCCATTAGAGACAGGTGGAGGTCAAGTTGTTAATTTTGAGATTTTGATCAAGTATTAAACTATATCTATTATTCCACCTTGTAGTGAAATATCAAGGCATAATTTTTATTCCTTTTGCTGTTAAATGTGTTTTGAAAATACCCAAGCCCTCATTCTGACAATCTCTGGAAAAAATAAACTTGCCCATTTCTCACAATTTGACGACCCGGGTTCGAGTCCGGTTGAGGAGGTTTTTCTCCTGGAGTTAACATCAGTGCTGACTTCACTCTCCCCAAAAGTCCTTCGGATGAGACTTTAAACCGAGGCTGTGTGCGAACGCACGCAGAACATCTTGCGCACACGTTAAATCCTGTTCCGCTTTTCGTAAGAGTAGGCCATCGTGTGCCGGTGGGAACAGATGACAATATTTACAAAACTGCATACACATGGGGACCGGATGAAAAAAAGCACATGATTGCTTATTCTGTTATCCTCGAAATAAAAGAATAAATAAATAAATAAATAAATAAATAAATAAATAAATAAATAAATAAATAACATAAATAAATAAATAAATAATAAATAAACATCCTGCAGTCTGATCGTTTCAATT
>CM060332.1:55263841-55281341 GCA_030674155.1 Stramonita haemastoma | reverse complement strand
TTCATTTTGTTCTCCTGTTTGCTCTTTATTTACTACCGCTTTTCTTTTCTTCTATAATCAAAATATTTTATTGTGACTTCTGATTTTTGTCTTCTCAAAGAGTGCATTTTATTACCTTATCATATATATTGTCCTTTATTCTTGTGTGTTGTTTGGTACTACGTAAAGTTTTAATTGTTTAGTATATTTCAACTTGATGTATCCCTGAAAAGGGCGGGGACTGGATGTAAAAAAGCACGCAAGTGCTTATCTATTATCCTTGAATAAAAGACTTTGCCTTGCCTTGCCTTGCTTGCCTTACCTTGTAACTACAGTAGAGGTCTTACTGGAGAAGAATATATAACCTCAGCAACTGAGGTTATAAACTGCTGAGAGTCATATAAAACATCTTGAACAGTGGCATGTCTTTTTTAATATCCAGTTCTCTCCTTTTAAACAGGACAGTAAGAATTGGACAATCAAACAATAAATGGTGGATTGAAAGAGTTTGAAAACAGCAACATGATACCTTTTTAGAATATTTGGTATTCCATGCATTTAGCCTCAGTTTATCTAGTAAAATTTCTAGTTTACGCGAACAAGAAATATGTTCAAAATGTGATGTTTTCATTTTGGAATGCATTCTATTCATCAATTTAGCACTAATTTCATACGAGGACAGTACAAGATTGGAATCAAACTTTTCAGTGCTACAATCAGAGGCACCTTGTTTTGCTAAAAAATCAACCAACTCATTCCAATAAATTCCACAGTGAGAAGGGACCCATCATAAAGTTATTTGGATGCCTCTGCTTGCAATACAATGTATCCCAAAAAAAATCTCAAATATAATATCTGTCCTTATTTTCCCCTGACAGTTCTTTAGTGCCATCAATACTGCTTTTGAATCAAGCAAAAAAGTATGTGGTAAATATCAAGAGCCATATTAGACAAAAACTTCAAGGCCATAAGAATTGCAAAAAATTTCATACGTAAAAATAGAAAAATGATCTCTTAGATGAAACGACTTTTGCAATTTTAAAGCAGGAATCACAAATGCTGCCCCACTTCTGCCTGATTCCAATACAGATCCATCAGTATACACTTTTAAATGATTGAAATAATTACATTCAATGTGGCTTTTTACATCAACAGTGAGAAGATTTTGATCTTCATTCTTTTTTACATCCGTGTAGTCAATGTCAAAGTTAGCTGATATATGTTCCCACCGGGGCATTAGTGGAACCATTGGTAGATTTGGAATCATTGCTATGTCAATGCCACTTTCTTTCATTAATGAATCAGTATAATTTTTAATTGGCAGTAGAAATTAAATATTGCATGCTCGTTTTGGATAATCATTGTCTTGATCCATAAGAATTTCATCTTTTACTAAGTTTGGAGTAGAGAGACTTCGAATCACGTACTTTGATGCCACCAATCTTCGTTGATCAGAAAGAGATAGTAAGTGTGCTTCTTTATAGGTATTAGCTGTGTTAGCGTGGGCTGGAACACCAAGTGCTATCTTTATGGCTTTACTGTCTAAACTTTGTAATTTTTTAAGCAGATAATCTGCAGCAGAAAAATAAACTTCTTGTCCATAGATTAATTTTGAGCGTACTAAAGATTGAGCCAAATGTATCAGTGTTTTAGTATCTTGACTCCACGCCTGATAACTTATTATTTTTAAAAAGTTAAGTCTTATTAAGTGGTCGATGTGCATCTTCCAGCTCAGCTTTCTAGTTAAAATTACACCTAAAAATTTGACATATGGTTTATACTAAAGCACTAATCCTTCTAATTTTAGGATTGGTAATTTGGATGAATTTTCACCATTATTAAAGAGCACAAGACATGTTTTTATTCTGCAGATAGTTCTAACTTATTCTCATTCATAAACCTACAAAATGTATTAATTTCATCTTGATATAAATTTTCAACATAATTGATCACTCTCTTTTTGGTGGTTTTCCTAACTGAAATATTTATCCATATAGCGATGTCATCAGCATACTGAACGACTTGAGTATTAGTTGACAAACAACTAGGGAGGTCATGTACAAGAACAGAAAACAAAATTGGAGCAAGCACTGATCCCTGTGGTATACCTAAATTAATCGATTTATAGGATGAATAAGCTGAGCCAAATTTAGTGCAGATTGATCTATTATATAAAAAATTGTGAAGATATTTATATAGCATTCCATTGATACCAATATTCTTTAATCTATGCAACAGTTTTTTTGTGACAGACTCTGTCATACGCTTTCTTCACGTCAAAGAATGTGGCTAACACACTTTTCCATCTGGCAAATTGTTTTTTTAATTTGATGTGTTAATTTAACTAAGTGATCAGAAGTACATCTTCCCTTTCGAAAGCCAACCTGTTTAGTTGGGATAACATTATTCTTTTCACAATAATGAAACAGACGTTTATGTATAATTTTTTCCATTACTTTACCTACATGTGAAGTAACAGCAATTGGTCTATAACTATCTATTGATGACCGCAGCTTACCTTTCTTAAGGATTGGAACTACTACAGACTGCCTCCAGAAATTAGGAAGAGTGCCATTTATCCAACACTTTTGGAAAAAAAGAAAAAAGTAGCTTTTTCCATTTTAAAGGCATATGGGCCAGCATTTTGTAGGATACACCATCAGGACCGACTGCCGTCTTTTTATGAGTAAACGAATCAAGGGTTTCAATAAATTCATTATATTGAAAGGGAGCATTCAAATAATCCCCATTACATGATGACATATTTTCTAATTTGTCTAGCTCTTCTGAAGGGTCATTACTTTTGGTATTTGATTGAAGCCTTAGGGATGAGCTATTATCTGCAAACATTGAAGCAAAGGCTTCTGCTTTTTCAGCTATGCTTGGAAATCTGTTATTTTCAAACTTGATTGGATATGATGGAAGTTGAAATCCGTTTTTCATTTCAGTAACTTTTTTCTAAACTTTATGCATGTCCTTGGATTCTGAAACTTCATTAAT
The DNA here is from genome assembly GCA_030674155.1 of Stramonita haemastoma. Taxonomy (NCBI): domain Eukaryota; kingdom Metazoa; phylum Mollusca; class Gastropoda; order Neogastropoda; family Muricidae; genus Stramonita; species Stramonita haemastoma. The sequence goes on along the minus strand of CM060332.1, from coordinate 55,278,362 downwards.
ACAAAATTATGTCCAATACATGTTTTTCGCCTGAGCAATTATTCTCTTGCAATGATATTTGGCATATTTCATACTAATAAAGTTTTCTTCTGATTGATTTTTTAACCACATTTCATATTGTTCCTTTTTATAATTTACTGCACCCTCACATTCTTTAGTCCACCATCTATTGCCCGATTGTTTTCCATTCTTCCTGGTTTTTCGTTTGGGAATAGAAAACTCAGCTGCTTGGATGAGCATTGCCACAAAATTTGAATAAAACTTATCAACATCATCCTCTGCAATCGTTTCAATATCAGCAGCTTGGAGAAACGAATGAAAAGAACTCCAGTTAGCTAATTTATATGTAAATTGAGGGATTTTATCATAAATATGTGGTTGGTCTGATGCTGAGAGGTTCTCAAATGACAATGTAATTGGAAATGATTGTTTCCGAGACAATTTTCTTCAACACTCCAGATGCAATTAATTGCTAAACCTGGTGAGACTAAAGCTAAATCAATGGCACTGGGTTTATGGGTAGAAACATCAGGGATTCTGGTTACTCTACCATCATTCAATAAGTAAAGCTTTAAATCTACAATATTTTCTACTAAACGATTGCTGGTGATGGTGGAGCACCCAGAATCCCAAAAAGGAGCATGAGCATTGAAATCTCCAAGAATAATCCATTTAAGTTTAGTGAAGTCTGTGTTTTTTAACCAGTCAGTGTTGTCATTTTTCCGACCTTGGGGTAAATAAACAGAAATTACATTTAGTATTTCATCCTTGTTAAGTTTGACTGTAACCCCAGTGTGATACATATCTGTTGTACTTTGCACAATAGAAGATATAACTAGCTTTTCATAGTCTAGACCCTGCCTAATATATATGGCAGATTTTACTCTAGAGTTATTATCACAATCACATAATGGTGGGTAATAATGATTTGTCAATTTAGGCATTTTCATTTTGTCCACATTCAAAGACTGAAGTGCTAATATAGCGTAATTATAAGTTGTCAAAAATTGTGAAATGTCCAACAGATTGGTGGCTATGCTCCGAGCGTTCCACTGCAAAATTTTAACTCCTCTAGAGAGATGTAATGTCATGTCCAAGTGTGTATTCATGTTATATATATATATATATATATATATATATATATATATATATATATATATATATATATATATATATATATATATATATATATATATATATATATAATTGTAGTCAACAATACCCAACCCAATTGGAAAAAAAAGAAGAAAAATAATTACTCCCCTCACATACACACATATACAGGCAAGTTAGTAACAAGAAAGAGTGGAGTTGGGGATAAATTAAAGACACAGTCCAGTGAAAAAGACACTGTAGATAACAATGGAAAGTCCATGGTGGGGGACTTGATGGTTGGGAAAATCCTGGAATGGAATGATAATTATGCATTGCCATGAAGGAACATGAGACTGTTTGAATGACTGTAGGAGCATGTGTATATGAGTGTGAACTTTCTGATGTAGTGGTAATGATCTTAATGACAAAATGCCCATGGAGGAGGTGGCTGGAACGGTGCAGGTGGCAGCGGGTGACCAGGTCTGTCTGTTCTTTCTATGGTTATAGCTTTAGTCCCATTTGAAATATGCTCAAAATTCATAAGAAAAAAGCTTGCTTTTACAGAATACCTGTCTGGAGATTTTTATTAGAATATGTGTTCCTTACAAAAACAAGTAACATGAAAATCTCACTCATCACATAATTTCGGGAAACTTCCCAAACTGGCATTAAAAAATAAAATAAGTACTTATCTTGGGAAGTCACATTTTGAAGGGAATTCAATAGGATATTTTCAAGAGACAAAAGGATAAGTGATTGTTTTATCCACCTTATTAAAATCTTTACAAGCAAAATTGATTTGATCTCAGCTGGAGTATGGAAAACAACTTTTTATGTTGATATTGGCTGTTTTTAGATGTGTATAATGTAATGAAAGTTTGGTTTGTAAACAAAGACAAAATTACAAATGTAACTATATCATTTGTTGTTGTTGGCTTTTTTAACATCTTCACTTTCTTTGGGCAAGCACATCTCGCATGACCCTCTATCTCTTTCACCTACCCTCATGGAATTCCACTCGAACTTCAAGTTAAGCACTTGTTCATGGTTTTATTAACATTTTCAGGCAGGATATAGTCATGGGAGAGCAGTAACAGAAATGCTTTTATTGTTTTACAGACTGTTAGAGAGAGATAGGAACATAAAGTTAAAGTATGAATACCTTTCCTCAACATAGTAAAATTTTATGGTGTCAAACATCACACACAGTTTATCACAATATAAAAGATGGCCTTCATACTGCATCCGATATTGCTTATAGGAAATTTATATTCAGATAGAAGGGAACCATCTGATGTAATGGTAAGCAATGTACACAAGGGTTTTTATCTAAAAAGAGTCCATGAGGTCTGCATTTTATTCCTACATCTTTTCAGCATAAACTATTTTATACAACTATAATCAGAGAAAAGGTGGGTATGGATGACATGGGTATTTGTTATCTATTTTTCTTTTCTTTTTTTTAATTTTGAGGATGATTGAATAAGCGCTCATGTGCTTTTTAACATCTAGTTCCCGTGTGTATGCAGTTTCGTAAATTTTGTCATCCATACCAACTGGCTCACAATGGCATAGTCTTCCAAAATGCGGAATGGGTTTAACATTTGTGCATATTGATCTTTGTGTGTCCATACACAGGGCTTTGGTTTGTAGTCTAATCTGGAGAACTTTTGGGGAAGTGAGTCGGCATTAAATCCAGTGAAAATATTATCCTGAATGAGATTAAAACCTGGTAGAACTTCCTGATAGCGTTATATTTACAATCATACTGCACAATAGCTAATAGCTGTGATGTCTAAGGCAAACATAACAATTTGGATGGAGACATTGCAGTATCATCATTAACGTTAATAAACTTGTCCTCAAATTGATCAAAACCATCATTATAGATGTTTTCTTCCATTGCACTGTTCTTTATCATCAACACTTAATTGAAGTATATGAATAAATTGTCATCATCATATTGCATGCATGTTTGAGTTCTACTTTTGATAAACAGGTTAAAAATATCCTGCCAAGAAGATATTTTTAAGAAGAACAAACAAACAAAAAAGAGACAAAAACAACAACACCCAAGATTTTTTCCCCAAGTATTTTTAACCTTGGTCATTAATGACCAAAAGCCATCAGGTAGATGAAATGGGGAGCATACCAATGTTACCTTATGTCAGAGCAGGTAGAGTCAGCACATTGAGTATCTGGGTGTTGGCACTATGTACACTTACTGCCTGTATCTTGTTGGTTTCTGCTGAGGAGGTCACAAATCCGTGGAGTGCAAACAGCATACACACCAGCACTACTGCTGGCTTGTCAATGGCCACTGGCTTCTGCCCAGGTGTAGAATACCTTCTGCACCAAAACACTACAAACACAACATTTCTGCAAGTCAATGTGTCAGACTGTGAGGAAAATACAATCACACCTACTGCTCATCAAGGTGTGGTTTTTGCTGTGTGTGAAGACCTCTCTACATTCTGTATACTTCACATTGAGGTTCACAGAGGTAAGTATGTGCGTGCCTTCCTCCAACGACTTGCATACTGGTGCAGTTCCAGACAATGGACAACATGGATCTTTCAACATTATTATCGTTCTAGGCTATTTTTGCACCATGAGATGCGATTACCATAGTGTAAAAGAAATGTACATTTCACAGGCCAGTAGCTTTATGATCACAAAGCACGTGAATGGTCCAGTAGTCAACATTATTTATGAAATGGTAAAAAAACTAAGGATGTTGTAAAGTATACAACAGAACATTCTGGGTATGTCATGATGCCGTATGTCCTATGGGGAGATTACTCAGAATCTTTCTTTGTGGAGTGGGACTTGTCTACCAGAAGGGTCATCATGATCAGTGTTGACCAATACACAGAGTCAGGTATGTCAGGCTCATGCTCCAGTATTATCATATTCCCTATGACCATTATCAAATTAACAGTCATAACACCAGATAAAAATCAACAAGACATCAGTTTCTTTGTGTTAGGTGTTTAGGAATTGCTGATGTCATTTCAACGTCATATCTAAAACTAGATTTTGCCTTTGGCACTCACTAAGTATGCTTATCTAAAAGTATTAATTTCAGCACTTTTGATGAATAGCAAGCACATTAAACTGCAAACAGGTTTAATCAACTGTTCTGTCAGTGGCTACTCTGATTTTCAACACCATGTAGACTGTAACCTGAAGAGGGAGTGTGAAGATGGACGGGATGAAACAGAACACTGTGCCTTCATCAATTCCCATTGTAATGGTCTGGTAGCTTCAAGAAACAAATGTTTTCAAAGGATCATCAGGACAACAAATGAACATCCCAGTTTTGGACATTTTGAATGCCAAAAAATAGGTGCAAGGCTAGCATCCATAAGAACAAGAACAGAACAGAATGACCTTTTACATCTATTAAAAATCAACAACATTTTTTGTTCTTGTTGGTCTTATGTCAGGATGGCGGTCTCTTCCTTTCATGTATAGCATGTTTCGTAAATGGTATGACAACACCTTGGTGTATAACATGCATTTCTTCAAAGCTGAAGAACAATACCGCCCATCACGAACAGTTGTTTACATGTTTGTTAATAAAATGCAGCTTGAATTTGCAATTTTTTACCATGTCTTGTGTGTGAGGTGAAAGTGCAAAGTGAAAGTGATCTTATAGTCGTTAAATCTATGGCTTCCATAAAGAAATCTTCTCTCAACCAAACACATCAACCTTTCTTTGTCTGCCATGATAGTCACGTCACACAATTGTTTCTGTCATGTGATTTCAACTGCACTAGACAAGCATCTTTGAAATATTGTCCAGTCACAAACGTAACTGATGCACAGCTGGCAGATACATTTGCTTTTCCAAGAGTGTTTCAGTACTCTAATGTTATGTTCAGGTGTGATGATGATGATACCTCAGTAATACACTACACACTCCTCTGTGATTTCAAGGCAGATTGTTTGGATGGATCTGATGAGTCATTCTGTGAACATCCTTCATGCAATGGGTATTTGTGCTTTAACAGCCAGTGTGTGTTGTCCAGCCAACGTTGTAATCAATATTCAGATTGCATGGATCATTCTGATGAGATGGATGGTATTGATGTTTCACCCAAGTACCTGGATTGGTTTAAGGATACTGACAGAAAGCAGTGGGTGTATATCAATCTGGATGGAACTGGCTACTTCACTGAACAGGTAATGTCAGCTGACCAGTCTTGTCCTGAGAGTCATTATCAATGCCAATCTGAGTCTTTGTACTGTCTGCCTCTTTACACTCGGTGCAATGGACTTTCTGACTGTGTTTATGGTGAGGATGAGCAGCAGTGTGAGACAATGATTTGCCCTGGATTTTACCAGTGTAGAGAATCCAGGATCTGTGTGCACAAAACTCATTTGTGTGATGGCTGGGGTCAGTGTCCATGGCGTGATGACGAGCTGATGTGTGACTTCACATGTCCTGAACTGTGTCTGTGCCATGGTCATGCGTTTCTTTGCAGTCAGTTTTTCCTTTCTGAACTTTTCCCTCAACTGCGTTACCTTGATGCTGCCGGATCCAACATGTCCCTGTCTGATTTTGATAGAAATACCTATCTTGTTCATTTGAAAATACCTCAGTGTTTTATTCACAATGTTTCCTTTAGCCCACTTTTGAACTTACAGCATCTTGACCTGACTGGAAATTTTATACAAAGTATTAACCTGACGATTCTGCTTGGAATGTTTCAATTGAGAAGTCTCAATTTAAAGGAAAATCCTTTAATTAGAATGGAAAGTGAAATGATGGATCATATTCACTATGAACTGAGACACATTGACATGTCTGAAACTTGGTTTACTGCTTTGTTCGGAAATATTTCTCTTTTCTTACCTAAAGGAAATTCTTTTAATGTTTCTCTCTGCCATGTTCAAACCATTGGACCAGTAGGATTCAAAACCATGCCACAGCTTAAGAAGCTGGATATATCTAGGAACCCCATCACTAGCTTTCCTTCAAATCTGTTGATAGGGTTAGATAGACTACAACACATGTTTACCTCTCATTTCAGATTATGTTGTCAGAGCTTACTTCCTAAACACTCAACACAACTTAACTGTGTGACACCTCAAGTTATTCTCCCTTCATGCGCAACATTGATACCAACTGATGTCTACATCTTGTTCTTTTGGATCATTGCCATTTTGGCAATAGTTGGGAATTTACTTTGTTTTGTACTGTCATCTGTAGTTGTTGACGTGTGTGGAGAAGATTTCGTAAAAACAATCATCACTTTGCAATTTGCTCACCTTTGTATGGGAGTTCATGTCAGTATTATTGTATTAGCAAACTATATATCTTATGGAAAATACATCCTGTTTGAAAAGGACTGGGCAAATAGCGTCCTTTGTAAGCTGGCTGGATTTCTGTTTTTTACTGTCACTGACTCCATCACTATTGACCGTTTGTTTTTTCACAATGCACCATGTGATCCTCTTTTGTTTTCCTGATCAGCTCTGGAGATTCAGCAAAGGGTTCAGAGCCACAGCTTGTGTTGTCACGTGGGTAGTTGGATGTCTGCTGGCAGTGATTCCTTTTCTTCCTGGATTATCACACTGGGGTCTGCAGGGTCAGTCTGGTCTCTGTCGTCTGGCTTTATTTCAGAACGATCTGTCTGGACAGTACTTCAGGTGGTTTACAGTCATTGTCTCAGTCAACTGTATTTGCTGTGTGGTGCTGGTAGCGGGTCAAGCTGTGATGTCCACACGGACACCTAGGTACAGAGTAGCTCTTGATCCTTCACAAAGATCAGCATTTCCTTCAGTCCACGTGGTCAGAAAACTGGCCACAACACATGCTGTCTGCTGGATGGGGTTAGGGCTGGCTGCCATGATGCGCTCATTTAGCGTGAGTGTTGCAGGTCAGATTTATGACGGCATGGTAGTGTTTGTTTTACCCTTCAATGCCGTTCTTCATCCACTTGTGTACCTATGGACTGCAAGGACACAACTGCTAAACAGGAAACAAGAGGAAAAAACAATTGAGATTTTTAAACTACGACTAACCAAGACTTGCAAACGTACATGCTAAATTTAACACACACACACACACACACACACACACACACACACACACACACACACACACACACACCACACTCACACACACACACACACATATACACACACAAACACACACACACACACACACACACACACACACACACACACACACACACACACACACTATTTCAAGTTCATTTTATTAAAACAAATATAAGGTATCCAGTTAAAAATCCGTGTATTTTTCTGTGAAGATCTTCTACTCTTTTGGCTCAGGAGTGAAATATGTGGTCACACTTGCACACAACATTAATGTAGGTGTTCTGGTGATGGTGAAATGGGGCGAGGTGGGCACAGCTTGAAGTTGTCGCGAAATGGGTACAGACCAAGACAACCCTTAGGTCACAAAACTAGTTCTTAGCATCCTGCACCGAGATGAATGGTGCAGTAGACTAGTCCTCATATGATCTGAAGTCAGAGTGTTTCAGCTGAGACTAGTATGCAGCCTGCAGTTACAATCACAGTAGCACGCAGCCTGCAGTTACAATCACAGTAGTACACAGCCTGCAGTTACAAGCAGAGCAAAAGGTCAGGCACTATGCAGTCCACACACTATGGCCATGGAAACAGCTATTGGATGGTATGGTGCTCATGCTAGAGATCAAAATGACTGACAAAAGAAGCTATATTTGTACTCTTTCTGCATTATGTTTGTCTATATATCTCTGTCTCTGTCTGCCTCTGTCTCTCCCCTCTGCCCCAGGTAGGTGAATTTGTCGACTTCTTTGATGTTTTCTTGGTGTAGTCGCACTGGGTCTTGTTTCTTGTTGTTCACCCTCATGACCTCCGTCTTCCTGATGTTGATTTGGAGGCCTATTTTTATCGGCTTCCTCCGCAACATGACGTAGCTTCTCTTGTGCATCTTGGTGCCTGTGTGAGAGAAGGCTGATGTTGTCTGCAAAGTCCAGGTCTTCCAGCTGCCTTGTGATGGTCCACTGTATGCCAGTTCTCCTGCCTGCTGTGGCCTGTCGCATTATCCAGTCAACCACCAACAGGAAGATGGTTGGTGACAACAGACAGCCCTGACGAACGCCGGTTTGTACGCAGAAGGGTTCCGTCAATAATTTATTTACCATCATGGATGACTTGGCAAGTGGCATCTTCATAGAGCTGTTGGATGATGGTGACGAACTTTGGTGGAAACCATAGTGGTGCATCAGTCTCCAGATGACATCTCTGTCGACGCTGTCAAATGCCTTCTGGAAGTCGACAAAGACTGAATACAAGGGGGTCTGCCACTCTAGGGACTGCTCGATGATGATGCGCATTGTGGCGATCTGATCTGTGCATGATCTGTTTTGTCGGAAGCCTGCCTGTTCATCCCTGAGTGTCTTGTCTAGTGCCGTCTTCAGTCTTTCTAAGATTATTCTTGTCAGTACTTTCCCTGGTATAGACAGCAGCATGATTCCTCTCCAGTTGTTGCAGGATGACAGGTCCCCTTTCTTTGGTAGCTTCACGAGGTAGCCGAGGTAGCATGGAAACAAAACAAAATTGAGAAAACTTGTATGGAGAAATGTATGACTGTGGGGTATGAAATGACTGAATGAGTCAATACACCAGACACTAGAGCAACCAAAAACACAGACGAATGTAACAATCAATGAATATTAAAGAATGCATTTATTGTCCATGAACTAGAGACGACAAAGGCACATCACACAATCTGGATAGATGACTGGAAGGACTGAATGAAAACTGCATACATAGCGAGGAAAAAAAAGGAAGTGTTTCGTTTTCTTTTATATTCATTATGGTGGGCTTTGAAATTGTTGACTATTACTACCAATAAAAAAGTGTCTGTAGGCTACTCTCTATATCAGTATATCATTTGCATGGAAGTGTATGTATGTATGCATATATGCATGTATGACTGTGTGTGTGTGTGTGTGTGTGTGTGTGTGTGTGTGTGTGTGTGTGTGTGTGTGTGTGTGTGTGTGTATATATCTATATATCTATATATGTGTATATATATATATATATATATATATATATATATATATATATATATATATATTGGATAAAAAAAAAGTGCAGGTAACCAGTTACAACTTCATTCTCATCATAGAATCGATGTTGTTCAAAGATTCAACAAAAAAACAAAATAAAAACACTATAAGATATAAATCTTTAAGGGCAGCATTTGGGGTATTATTGAGTAAGGACCATGTTTTGGGCCTGACCTGGCTAAGTTTCGGCTCCTGGTTGAGCACTCTTCCATAGGTCCCGGCAGTGAATGCAACCTCACTCACCCTCTGTGGTAAAAGCAGGACACTTTTTAGAATTCAGGAGTGTCCATTGCAGCTCCAGGAATAGGTAAATACCCCTGTGGCTTACCACTGCTGCCAGAAAAAGATGAAAATAGAAAAAGAAAGAAAAAGACAAGAAATATATATGTATTTACAGAGAGAGAGAGAGAGAGAGAGAGAGAGAGAGAGAGAGAGAGAGAGAGAGAGAGAGAGGGGGGGGGGAAGAATCAAATGTGTGTGAGTGTGTACGTGTGTGCGTGTGTGCGTGAGTTTGTCTGTTTGTGAGTGTGTGTGTGTGTGTGTGTGTTTGTGTGTGTGTGTGTGTTTGTGTGTGTGTGTGTGGTGTGCGTGGTGTGAGTGTGTGTGGGGGGGGGGGGGTGGGGGGATGTGTGTGTGTGTGAGTCCTCTCTGTTTATTTCTTTGAGATGGAGGGGGGGGGGGGGTTGATGTTCTTTTTCTCAAAGCAACTGAAGTAAAATGGATTGTCAGATGTTTAGGTAATTGTTTTCTGAATTGTGGTCATGTGCTAAACTGTATTGTGCTCAGGTATATTTTACTGTTAAATAACGTATATTTTACTCTTGTTTGTTATGTTTTATTATATTATATTTTTGTATTGCATTTTATCACAGCTTTTGCATTGTTTTAAACGTTGCATGAAATTGTGATACACTGGACATATTTAATTTATTGTAGTTTTGTGGGTATTGTGTTACATTGTTTTATTATGTGTTTGTTTAAGTTGCTCACCTACGCTAATATTTCTTCGTAAGATGTGAGATTTTTATCTGTGATACAGCGGATATGAGCCAGATACAAATATGTACAAAGCCTACAATTTTTAAGGACACTTTAGTAGAGTGGTTAAGACTAACTCTAACTAATGGGTCCAAGACGTTGTTGGTTTGAATCTCGGCGGCATTAAATGAAAACAGTGTGATGCTTGGGAGAGAGCAGAATCTTTGTTTGAACACCCGCTGTCTCTGTCTCTGTTTCTCTCTATCCGTCTGTCTGTTTGTCTGTCTGTCTGTCTGTCTGTCTGTGTCTGTCTGTCTGTCTGTCTGTCTTCTGTCTGTCTTCTCTCTCTCTCTCTCTCTCTCTCTCCTCTCTCTCTCTCTCTCTCTCTCTCTCTCTCTCTCTCTCTCTCTCTCTCTCCTCTCTCTCTCTCTCTCTCTCTCTCTCTCTCTCTCTCGCTCGTTCGCTCGCTCGCTCGCTTGCTTCCTCGCTCTCTCTTCTGTCTCTGTTTCTCTCTGTCTGTATATCTGTCTATCTGTCTGTCTGTCTGTCTGTCTGTCTGTCTGTCTCTCTGTCTCTGTCTCTGTCTGTCTGTCTGTCTGTCTGTCTGTCTGTCTGTCTGTCTGTCTGTCTGTCTGTCTGTCTTCTCTCTCTCTCTCTCTCTCTCTCTCTCTCTCTCTCTCTCTCTCTCTCTCTCTCTCTCTCTCTCTCTCTCTCCTCTCTCTCTCTCTCTCTCTCTCTCTCTCTCTCTCTCTCTCTCTCTCTCTCTCCCACAACTATTCTAAACAAAAGACTGTATACATGGCTAGAAGATAATGATTTACTTTCAGATTCTCAAGCAGGATTTCGTAAAAATCACTCAACTGTCGATCACATTTTTACATTGTATGCCACAGTTCAGAAAAAAATGAGTAAAAAGGGTAGAAAATTATATGTTGCATTTGTAGATTTTAGAAAAGCTTTCGATTCTGTTCGACATAATAAACCTTTAGAATGCATAGATGCTCAAGGTGTGAAAGGAAAGTTTTTTGCCTGTTTGAAAGCTATGTATCAATCATTATTGTCATGTATATGCCTAAATCATAAACTTTCGGAAATGTTTGAATGTCCTTATGGTGTACGGCAAGGATGTGTTATGAGCCCGACGTTATTTTCCATTTTTATTGATCAGATAGCACACAGTATTAAAGAAAAGGGCAAACATGGTGCAATGTTATTACCGGCATATGTAGAGCTTTTCATATTGCTGTTTGCTGATGATGTTGCTTTACTTTCAACTACCCCTATGGGCCTCCAAACTCAACTTAATGTGTTGCATGAATGTTGTAATAACTTGAAGCTGAGTGTTAATTCCGAAAAGACAAAAGTGATAGTATTTAGAAAGGGGGGTATTTAGACATACATGAAAAATGGTTTTACAATTCTAAGAAATTAGAGGTGGTTAATAATTACTGTTATGTGGGGTTTAACTTTACAACCATGATAAGTGTTAAAAGGGGTACAACACATTTAGCAACAAAGGGAAAGAAAGCAGTTTTTCAATTAAATAAGGTTTTTCAAAAATACAAGGAAATGACCTCTTATGTATTCTTCAAAATTTTTGACACTAAAATTCGGTCAATATTATTATATTCATCTGAAATATGGGGATTACAGAGACTGGATCATGTAGAAAAAGTTCATTTAATGGCATGTAAACGTTTTTTGGGAGTTCCAGCAAAAGCTCCAAATAAGATGGTTTATGGTGAGCTCGGAAGATATCCCCTGTATGTTCATTCTGTTATTAATTGCTTGAGATATTGGCTAAAACTGTTGCAGATGGACAGAAATAGACTACCCCAAAAGGCTTACACGATGCTGTTTGAATTAGAAAGATCTGGAAAAGATTGTTGGGCTACAAATGTAAGAGAAATTTTATGTGAGACTGGATTTAATATTGTGTGGATGCAGCATAGTGTTGGGGATGTAAAAATGTTTTTGTGTGCATTTAAACAAAGGCTTATTGATTTGTTTGTCCAGGAATGGGATGGAATAATTAGAGACCGTCAAAGGTATGATCTATATAGAACATTTAAATCAGTTTTTGAAAGAGAAAAGTATGTGTGTGATATGGAGACATACTGTTTCCGTGTTGCTATCACCCAATTGAGATTGAATGTGCTTCCACTTAAAAACAACGTAAATCGATACAGTGCAGTAGCACAGAATAGAAACTGTCCATTTTGCACTGACAAAACTGAAAATGAACACCATTTTATTTTTGACTGTTGTTTGTATAAGTATTTAAGGGACAAATTTCTTAAAGAATCGGTAATTGTTCCTCTACATGTGCTTATGGAAGCATCAAATAGGAATCACAGACACAACTTGTCCAGATTTGTCTTCCATACAGTAAAAAGGAGGCAAAATTCAATTCTTTAAAGTCCTCTATAGGAAGATGAGAGTGGTTTTTGATTGAATGAATGTATTTGATGTTTTTGAAAAGATGTTAGTTGCTTTGATATTTCTTTGGTTTGCTACAAAGTACAAAAAATACTTCAATGACTATGAAGATTATAAATCGATGCCATTTTATTATATATTTATTATTTCTTCGAACATGTCAATGTATTGTGGCCCAAGGCTAAAGTACATTAAAATATTCGAGTTCGAGTTCGAGTTCGAGTTCTCTCTCTCTCTCTCTCTCTCTCTCTCTCCTCTCACTCTCTCTCTCTCTCTCTCTCTCTCTCTCTCTCTCCTCTCTCTCCTCTCTCTCTCTCTCTCTCTCTCTCTCTCTCTCTCTCTCTCTCTCTCTCTCTCTCTCTCTCTCTCTCTCTCTCTCTCTAACACACACACACACACACACACACAAACACATGCACATGCACATCTTTCAGCTCATAATATTCTGTAACTGGACATTGTAAAAGACAATTCAATGGTAGATTTCGTGAATGTGAATCCGATTTTGAGTTATTGAATATCTGGTATCCAGCCATAGTTCTTTTCTATCGAAATTATCAAGAATGCATAATTACACATCGGCATTAAAAACTCATTGTCAACATCTGTAAATTTATCTCTAATATCGAGCAGAAATAGATCGCTAGACATTGTAAAATTATAATTATTAATCCGATTCAAAAGTATCAAGTAGGTGGCCCTCACTCATAGCACTCGCCTATAGAGGTTATCAAGATCGTGCATGTCTGGATATTAAAGCCTGATTGGGTATATATCTTTAAAAAAAAAAAAAAAAAAAAAAAAAAAAAAAAAAAAAAAAGAAAAAAAAAAAAAAGATCAACAATATTCATGAAAAATGGATCGTAGGACATTTTAAAACTTAGCATCAATATTAATCCGATTTTTAAGATATTATGTGTGTATCCCTCAGACACTATATATTTTTTTTACTTTCAAAGTTATCAAGATTGCACATACATGGGCATTAATAATGATGATGAAGAAAACTCTGATAGGCTGTACTGGTAAGAAGATCATGATCTCCCAGGAGAAATCAACATCTTTGTGAAAAGGTAAAATATTATGTTTCCTTATAAAGGCAGCTCGTACATGACAGGTTAAATGCAAAATAAATCAAATGAACCCTTTTAGATGTGTTTTATACATGCAAGACTGTTTTGTGTCTGACCGGGTATGTGTGTGTGTGTGTGTGTGTGTGTGTGTGTGTGTGTGTGTGTGTGTGTGTGTGTGTGTGTGTGGGGTGTGTGTGCAGGTATGCATGCGGGCATGCGCACACACACACGCGTGTGTGTTTTTTGGTGGGTGTGTGCGTGCACGCGCGCGCGTATGTGTGTATGTGCGCACGCGCCTCTGTGTTTTGGTGTGTTTGGGTGGGTGTGTGTGTCTGTGTGTACACGCATGTGCATGTGTGCATGCAGGCATGTATGTGTGTCTCTGCATGTGCGTGCGATTGCGTGTATGTGTGTGTGCTAGAGTTTGTATGTTTGTGTGTTTGGATGTGTGTGCGCGTTCCTGTGTACGCGCGTGAGTAACCTACGTGTCCGTGTCCGTGTGTATGTGTGTGTGTGTGTGTGTGTGTGTGTGTGTGTGTGTGGTGTGTGTGTGTGTGTGTGTGTGTGTGTGTGTGTGTGTGTTGTGCACTTCAATTTCTGTACGTTCTTTCGAATTTTTTTTTTTCTGCGCCAGTCTCTTTATTCTGTCTGTTTTTGTTTTGTTTTTTCCCCTACCCATTGCTTAATAGAAATGGCTTCACATGTCTTCTATGAAAATAAATGATTATCAATGCAAATGCTTGTCGTGTCTACATGTTGTTTCTTTTAATTCTATCTCAGAAGGTTGGTCCTTCAAGATGCAGTCTTTATGCTCACGCTTTGTCAGCATTTTGCAAATCT
>CM060332.1:55233841-55253841 GCA_030674155.1 Stramonita haemastoma | reverse complement strand
GACAGCACGGGACCACTACAGGCGTGACGTCACCGAAGGGATTACGGGCGGGCGTTACCGTAGCAACCACGGGGCGACTCCACGAGATGAACGCCACAGCTCAGCGCCGGTTGGCGGGGATTCCCCCCGCTGTGACGTAGCGTGTCCTGCTGACGGTGAGGGGCGTGCTGCACGTGACGGGCCTCTGTCCTACCAGCAGACGGGGATGCGGGATTTCCTGCGTAACCCGCCGCGCAAGACGTCTGCTCGCGGCAAAGTTGCCAGTGACAACATAAACTGTCGCAGGAGTCAGCGCCCTAGCAGCTTGAGGAAGAGCTAGGACAGGCCGGGCCATCCATGTCAATGGACATTTTTGAATTATAATATAGAAAACTTGTACAGTAAATTAAAAGATGTATCGTTTATAAACTATGTAAATAAGTTTGATTTTGTTTGCCTCACAGAAACTTTTCTTGACTCTAGTTTCGATTACAGTGGTGTTTTTCTTGATTATCTAAAGTTTCATGTCCCTGCTCAAAAACTTTCACATCATGGAAGGAATTCTGGAGGAGTGCTGTTATTAGTGAGGAAGTCTTTAGAAAATTATGTTGAAGAAATTAAAATAGAGTGTGAAAACACTGTTGCTGTTAAAGTAAACAAATGTATTTTTAATTTAGATAAAGATGTTATTTTGATAGCCTGTTATGTCGTGCCAGAAGGTGGCCCTATTTACAATGAAAAACCAATTAAGGATGGTATTGTATTATTAGAAGAGGCCTTATTGCAGTGTTTTCAAAAAGATGATTTTCATTTCTTGATTGTAGGAGACTTGAATGCCAGGAAAGGTCAAGAACAAGCTGACCTTGAAGTGATGTCAAATTATTTGGATGATGTTGAGTATGATGGAATGAATGATGAACTGTGTGTGCGTGCTTCTAAAGATGACACTATGAACAATTTTGGCAGGTCTTTGTTAGATTTATGCTTTATGTTTGACATGGGGATTCTGAATGGTTGTTGTGAGGGGGATAGGGAGGGGGAGTATACCTTTGTGTCTCCTAATGGATGCAGCTGTGATTGATTATTTTCTTGTCCCTAGTGAAATATTATCATGTTTTGATATGTGTATTGGAGAGTGTGTTTATTCATGGCACCTCCCTGTTGAGTCAACATGGAAAGTAAATAGTGAGTGCACTAGTATTGAAAGCAGAGAACAAGAGAGTGTAGAAAAAATCATATGGACAGAAGATTTTGTAGAAGTATATAAACAAGAGCTTAATAGTGCACAGTTTCAAGAAAGCATAGAAGTAGCTATCCAACTATTGAACACAGATATAAATGACAGTTTAGATCATTTTGTTAAAGCATTATGTGGGGCTGCTGCATGTATGGTTAGAACAATTAGAAAAGGTAGAAAAAAATGTAACGACTGGTTTGATACTGAATGTGAACGAAAAAAACAAGAGGTTAAGAGATTATTAAAAAGATTTCAACGTTGTAAAACAAATCAGGATAAAACAGAAAAAAAGACAAATGTATGCTACTGCTAGAAAAGAATACATCCATTTAAGAAAAACAAAAGAAAGAGATTTTAACGAAAAGAGATTAGAGAAACTTAAAGATTCTTCTAAGGACTCCAAAACATTCTGGTCAGTTATCAGATCTGTTAACCGTAAGTCACTAGTATATAATGATATAACTATTCAACAATGGTATGATCACTTTTTGAAGGTTTTTAATGACTTTAATTGTTTGGAAACACGAGAGAATATAGATGTACTACAGGAAGATGAAATATTTGAACCATTATTTAACAATCCAATAACTCATAATGAGATTTTAGATGCTATTAAACATTTAAAAACAGGGAAAAGTGCTGGTCCTGATAAAATAATTGGAGAAATGCTCAAGTACACTAACTTTACAGTTATTAATTTTCTTGTTCAGCTATTTAATCATTTGTTTGAAAGAGGTACTTTCCCTTTAGAGTGTGGCCAAGTCCGTAATAATCCCAATTCATAAAAAAGGAGATATTAATAATCCTGACAATTATCGTGGAGTAGCTCTTACCAGTATATTAAGTAAAATTTACACTTACATTTTGAATAAAAGATTAACTCAATGGGCAGATAATGAGGGAAAATTGATTGAAGAGCAAGCGGGCTTTAGAGCAAAATACAGCACTGTGGATCATATATTTACTTTATATTCTCTCGTTCAAAAACATTTGCTTTCCAGTAAAAAATTATACGTGGTTTTTGTGAACTTTAGAAAAGCCTTCGATTCTGTAAACAGAAATATATTGTGGAATGTACTACGGAAAAACGGTGTAAATGGTAAACTTTATTTTGCCCTTAGAGCTATTTACGATTCAGTTTTAGCGTGTGTGCGTGCAGGGAACAAATATTCCAATTTTTTTTAATGCCCAAAGGGAGTGAAGCAGGGTTGTATTTTAAGTCCACAAATGTTTTCATTTTTTATAAATGAACTAGCTATTGAGCTATCAAAAAAGGGAAAACACGGCATTCAAATAATTCCTGGAGCAATCGAGGTATTTCTATTACTTTTTGCTGATATTATTCTTTTGTCTGAGACTGTTATCGGTTTACAAAATCAGTTAAATGTCTTAAAACAGGAGGCAGATCGTTTTGATTTATCAGTAAATATGGATAAAACAAATATTATTGTTTTTAGAATGGGTGGACATTTATCAGTTCGTGAAAAATGGTTTTATGGAAATGCTGAAGTAAAAATAGTCAATAGTTATAAATATTTAGGGATGATATTTTCAACAAGGCTAAGTCTAAATTTTGCATGGGAAGAATCTTGTAGGAAGGGGAAAAAAGGTGTTATAGAAATTTTAAAAACATTACGAAAGCTTAATACGATAGACTGTTCCCTTTTCTGGAAATTATTCGACACACAAATAGAACCTTTGCTTACATATGCTTCAGAAATATGGGGATTTAATGTAAATACACAAATGGAAAAAGTTCACACATTTGCCATGAAACGTTTTTTAAATGTACCAATACATTCTTCTAACACTGTGCTTTATGGAGAGACAGGAAGATATCCTTTATATATAAGAACTTTTGTAAAATGTATTAAATATTGGTTAAAACTGTTGAAACTTCCACAAACACGTTTATGCAGGCAGTCATATGAAATGTTGATTATGCAGATGGAATTGGGTAAAGAGAACTGGGTTTATCAGGTTAAAAGAGTTTTGTCAGAACATGGCTTTGGGATTGTGTGGATGTCTCAGGAAGTTGGTAATGAGTGTCAGTTTCTTTCGGAATTTAAAGATAGGCTCATTTGCTCTTTTAAACAAAACTGGCACTCAGATATGGAAAGTAAAAATAAATATAGCTGGTTCTTTTCTTTCAAATCCGTCTTTCAGACGGAAAAATATCTTAAAGTAATCACTGATAAATGGCACAGGATTAATTATGCTCGATTCAGGTTAAGAACATTGGGTTTCAATGCTAACAAAAGATGGTTCCAGACTGACACATCCATACAGTTACCATGTCCATTATGTGGTCATAATGTTGATGATGAAGTTCATTTTCTGTTCCAATGTCAAGCATATGAAACAATACGTAATAAACATAATTTTCTAAGTATACAATCAGCAGAAATTCAAGATGTTGTTTCTATTTTGTCATCTGAAAATGAATATGTGATTAAATCTGTTGCTAAGTTTATTGCAGAAGCACAAAAATTAAGACAAAGCACAGTTACCACCAATTGTGTTAATACGAATTGATATAGTCACTTTAAAGAGCAATGTATTCTCGAATAAGCAGATTTCAAAAAGGTTGATATCTATCAAATGTAATTCGAATGGATGGTCGATTCGAAAGTTATCGTTTGTTATTGCATTTCAGTTTGCTTTTTCCTTTTTTTCTTTGTATGTACTAGGTGATTTGTAATTGTATAGACGCCAATGTTATGATTAGTTTGATACAAGTGGGTGAATCCTATCTGTTTGTTAAACAGATTTGTTTATTGTTTATATTTGAGTTACCTCCCTTGTCAAAAGGCCTAGTTGGGCAATGACAATAAATTGTTAAAGCGTTAAAGCGTTAAAGCGTTAAGTGTCTCTCTCTCTCTCTCTCTCTCTCTCTCTTCTCTCTCTCTCTCTCTCTCTCTCTCTCTCTCTCTCTCTCTCTCTCTCTCTCTCTCTCTCTCTCTCTCTCTCTCTCTCTCTCTTTGACATGAGTCCTCATCCCATTATCCTCGATTATCAATTGTGGTGTTTTTCCCATTCAGTTTATGTATGGCTTATAATTCACACGAATTTCTGTTTTTGAGATAAGTGAATTTAACTGATGAGCTACTAATTGAATTGATGAACTACTAAAATACGCATATCATATGTATGTATATAGATATATAGATATATATATATATATATATATATATATATATATATATATATATATATATATACATATATACATATGTATTTGTGTCTGTGCGTTTGTTTGTGTCTGTGTTAACTCTATCATGTACGTTTACTAGTCTTAGTCAGTCGTAGTTTCAAAATCTCAATTGTTTTTTCCTCTTGTTTCCTGTATAGCTGTTGTGTCCTTGTAGTCCATAGGTACAGAAGTGGATGAAGAGCGGAGTTGAACGGTAAAACAACCACTATCATGCCGTCATAAATCTGACCCGCAACACTCACGCTAAATGAACGCATCATGGCAGCCAGCCCTAACCCCATCCAGCAGACAGCATGTGTTGTGGCCAGTTTTCTGACCACGTGGACTGAAGGAAATGCTGATCTTTGTAAAGGATCAAGAGCTACTCTGTATCTAGGTGTCCGTGTGTACATCACAGCTTGACCCGCTACCAGCACCACACAGCAAATACAGTTGACTGAGACAATGACTGTAAACCACCTGAAGTGCTGTCCAGACAGATCGTTCTGAAATAAAGCCAGACGACAGAGACCAGACTGACCCTGCAGACCCCAGTGTGATAATCCAGGAAGAAAAGGAATCACTGCCAGCAGACATCCAACTACCCACGTGACAACACAAGCTGTGGCTCTGAACCCTTTGCTGAATCTCCAGAGCTGATTAGGAAAACAAAAGAGGATCACATGGTGCATTGTGAAAAAACAAATGATCAATAGTGATGGAGTCAGTGACAGTAAAAACAAAAATCCAGCCAGCTTACAAATGATGCTGTTAACCCAGGTCTTTTCAAACTTGATGTATTTTCCATAATATATATGGTTTGCTAATACAATAATGCTGACATGGACTCCCATACAAAGGTGAGCAAATTGCAAAGTGATGATTTTTTTTACGAAATCTTCTCCACACACGTCAACAACTAAAGATGACATTACAAAACAAAGTAAATTCCCAACTATTGCCAAAATGGCAATGGTCCAAAAGAACAAGATGTAGACATCAGTTGGTATTAATGTTGTGCATGAAGGAAGAACAACGTGAGGTGTCACACAGTTAATTTGTGTTGAGTGTGTAGGAAGTAAGCTCTGACAACATAATCTGAAATGAGAGGTAAAAATGTGTTGTAGTCCATCTAACACTATCAATAGATTTAAAGGAAAGCTAGTGATGGGGTTTCTTGATATATCCAGCTTCTTAAGCTGTGGCATGGTTTTGAATCCTACTGGTCCAATGGTTTGAACATGGCAGAGAGAAACATTAAAAGAATTTCCTTTAGGAATGTAAAGAGAAGTATTTCCGAACAAAGCAGTAAACCAAGTTTCAGATATGTCAATGTGTCTAAGTTCATAGTGAATATGATTCATCATTTCACTTTTCATTCTACTTAAAGGATTTTTCTTTAAACTGAGACTTCTCAACTGAAGCATTCCAAGCAGAACAGTCAGGTTGATACTTCTTATAAAGTTTCCAGTCAGGTCAAGATGCTGTAAGTTCAAAAGTGGGCTAAAGGAAACATTGTGAATAAAACACTGAGGTATTTTCAAATGAACAAGATAGGTATTTCTATCAAAATCAGACAGGGACATGTTGGATCCGGCAGCATCCAGGTAACGCAGTTGAGGGAAAAGTTCAGAAGGGAAAAACTGACTGCAGAGAAACGCATGACCGTGGCACAGACACAGTTCAGGACATGTGAAGTCACACATCAGCTCGTCATCACGCCATGGGCACTGACCCCAGCCATCACACAAATGGGTTTTGTGCACACAGATCCTGGATTCTCTACACTGGTAAAATCCAGGGCAAATCATTGTCTCACACTGTTGCTCATCCTCACCATAAACACAGTCAGAAAGTCCATTGCACCGAGTGTAAAGAGGAAGACAATACAAAGACTCAGATTGGCATTGATAATGACTCTCAGGACAGGACTGGTCAGCTGACATTACCTGTTCAGTGAAGTAGCCAGTTCCATCCAGATTGATGTACACCCACTGCTTCCTGTCAGTATCCTTAAACCAATCCAGATACTTGGGTGAAACATCATCACCACCCATCTCATCAGAATGATCCATGCAATCTGAATATTGATTACAACGTTGGCTGGACAACATACACTGGCTGTTAAAGCACAAATACCCATTGCATGAAGGATGTTCACAGAATGACTCATCAGATCCATCCAAACAATCTCTTTGAAATCACAGAGGAGTGTGTAGTGTACTACTGAGTATCATCATCATCACACCTGAACATAACATCAGAGTACTGAAACACTCTGGGAAAAGCAAATGTTTCCACCAGCTGTGCATCAGTCAGGTTTGTGACTGGACAATATTTCAAAGACACTTGTTTAGTGCAGTTGAAATCACATGACAGAAACAGTTGCGTGATGTGACTGTCATGACAGACAGAGAAAGATTGATGTGTCTGGTTGAAAAGAGATTTATTTATGGAAGCCATAGATTTAATAACAGAAAGATCACTTTTCCTTTGGACTTTCACCTCACACAGAGCATTTTGTAAAATGTGTGCAGGTATAAGCTCCATTTTATCAACAAACATGTAAACGACTTTTCGTGATGGGCGGTATTGTTCTTCAGTTTTGAAGAAATGCATGTTGTACACCAAGGTGTTGTCATACCATTTACGAAACATGCTATACATGAAAGGAAGAGACCGCCATCCTGACATGAGACCAACAAGAACATAAAACTTTTGTTCATTTTTAACCAGATTTAAAAGGTCATCCTGTTCTGTTCTTGTTTTTATGGATGCTAGCCTTCCACCTATTTTTTGGCATTCGAAATATCCAAATCTGGGATGGTCATTCGTTGTCCTGATGACCCTTTGAAAACATTTGTTTCTCGAAGCTACCAAACCATTGCAATGGGAATTGCTGAAGGCACAGTGTTCTGTTTCATCCCGTCCATCTGCACACTCCCTCTTCAGGTTACAGTGTACATGGTGTTGAAAATCAGAGTAGTCACTGACAGAGCAGTTGATTAAACCTGTGTGCAGCTTAATGTGCTTGCTATTCACTGAAAGTACTGAAACTAATACTTTCAGATAATCGTAATCACTAGCATAGACAGAGGCAGAATCTAGTTTTAGATATGATGTGAAAATGACATCAGCAATTCCTAAACAGCTAACACAAAGAAACTGGATGTCTTGTTGATTTTTATCTGGTGTTATGACTATTAATTTGATAATGTCATAGTGATGTGATGACACTGGAACATGAGCCTGATCATAGCGGACTTGTGTGTATTGGTCAACACTGATCATGATGACACTTCTGGAAGACAAGTCCCACTCCACAAAGAAAGATTGTGAGTCCCATCGCCCCAGGATCAGTGGCACCATGACATACCCAGAATGTTCTGTTGTATACTTTGCAAGAAAATGTAGTTGCTCTACCATTTCATAAGTAATGTTGACTACTGGACTGTTGACGTGCTTTGTGATCATAAAGCTACTGGCCTGTGAAATGTACATTTCTTTTACACTATGGTAATCACATCTCATGGTGCAAAAATACCTAGAATTATAAGCCTGTAGTAAGGTCCACGTTGTCCATTGCTTGGAATCGCACCAGTATGCAAGTCGTTGGAGTAAGGCACGCACATACTTACCTCTTGTGAACCTCAATGTGAAGTATACAGAATGTAGAGAGGTCTTGACACACAGCAAAAAACCACACCTTGGTGAGCAGTAGGTGTGATTGTATTTTCCTCACAGTCTGACGCATTGACTTGCAGAAACGCCGTGTTTGTAATGTTTTGGTGCAGAAGGTATTCTACACCTGGGCAGAAGCCAGTGGCCATTGATAGGTCAGCAGTAGTGCTGGTGTGTATGCTGTTTGCACTCCACAGATTTGTGACCTCCTCAGCAGAAACCAACAAGATACAGGCAGTAAGTCTACATAGTGCCAACACCCAGATACTCAATGTGTTGACTCTACCCGCTCTGACATTAGGTAACATTGGCATGCTCCCCATTTCATCTACCTGATGACTTTTGGTCATTGATGACCAAGGTTAAAAGTACTTGAAGGAAAAAAGCTTTGGGGCTGTTGTTTTTATAGTTTTTATATCTTCTCAACTGGACATTTTAAATCTGTTTATTGAAAGTAGAAGAGAAACATGCATGAAAATGGTGATAACAATTGTATTCATGTACTTCAATTATGTGTTGATGATAAGGAACAATGCAATGGAAGACATCTATAATGATGGTTTTAATCAATCTGAAGAGAAGCTTTAAGAACACTGATGATAATAATAATGCAATGTCTCCATTCCAATCATTCTATTTGCTTTAGACATCACCAGCTATTAGCTATTGTGTAGTATGATTGAAAATACAACGCTATCAAGAAATTCTACCAGGTTTGAATCTTACTCAAGAGAACTTTTACACTGGAGTTAATGCCAACTCCACTCCACCCAAAAGTTCTTCAGATAAGACTACAAAGGAAGTGCTCATGTGTGAACGCACGCAGAACAACTTGCACACATGTTCAACCCATTCCGCTTTTTGGAAGACTGGGCCATTTTGTGCCAGTTGGTATGGATGACAAAATTAAAGAAACTGCATACACATGGGGACTAGTTGTAAAAAGGCACATCGGTGCTTATTCAATCATCCTTAAAATAAAATAATAGATAGAAAATAACAATAGATAAAAATATCCATGTTATCCATACCACCATCTGTTTTCATTTGACAAGACACTTCCATTGAGCACAGGCGAATATGTCTTTGCCCTATGTAAACAGAGTCCTTTTTGTAACCTCTCTATGGACCTATTGTAGAATTGTTTTTTAATTTCTGTCATTCGTGACGCTCCACCACGAAATGAGTTGCTTAGCATCTGACCACTTTTCTGCTAGGAGCCATTAAATTTAGGTAAGGGTTAAGTTGTTGATTTTGATTGATCATAATTATATAAAATCTATAGCAATTATTCTACCTTATAGTAAAATATCATGTCATAATTTTGTTTCCTTTTGCCTTTAAACATATTTTTAAAATACCCAAGCCCCTCATTCTGACCTCTTCTTAGCATGCTATACTTGTTGATGTTTCATTTTATTATTTCCTGCAGTCTATCATTTTAAGTTGTCAAAACTTTTGTATTTTGTATTTTATAGCCATTTCATTGCCTATTAATGACATGTCAATTACTAAAAATTGACCGCTGGTGCAATTCGACTCGTTATGTGGTGAAGCATCACATTTGTCTAGCCAGCCATCTTGAAAATGTCTTAAAGAGTATAGCAGCTCCACATCTCATCATTGCTGAAGATGATGCAACTCTAAAATTATGAAAAGATGTCAGATTATCTTATCTAAGAGAAACTGTCTTTTTGATAGTCTCCGTCAAACAGTTCACCATAAACACTATTTTCCTTGCTCAAACTCATCAAACAATAACTGATTCTGGACATGTCCAGGTTTAGTATGTGTAAGATTATTTTGATAAATGTTGCTTAACCCTGTCTCTGATAGTAAATATCCTTAAATACTATCATATCAATTATCTGTTCTCTTAGTGCTTAAGACATTAAGGAACACAATTTGACAATGAACTCTTGTTATAGGTAACTTTGATTTCTCTCCTTGTTGTCAAAAATATAACACTATGTAACATACACCCCATCTCCTTTTGTAATGATGTGTAACAGACATCCTAATTAAAAAACAAATCTTTTCATTCATAAAAAATGGTCACCCTGCTGTCTGTATCCCCTTTTTCTCCTTTCTCTGTCTTTATAACTCCTGACAAAAAACAGCTTGTTGTGTCATTTCCACTAAAGCATAGCCCTAAATCATACATGTGTGAGAAATTCTAACACTATGCCTAGCTTATATCGCATGAAGAGAGTTTTATTCCTTTCAGCACAGAAAACTTTTAATCTTTTGAGGTAAGTGGTACATGGGTTAGTGTGGTCCATCTCCATGCTGTACAAAATGATTCACAAGTTGATCCACAAATTTCTTGTGATTGGATTTCTTCCTTTAATGATTGCAGTCAGCTTTTGTGTCGCTTTAAGAGGGTGAGGATTGTTGTGTGGGTGAATCAGTATGTTTTTTCTTTTAGGTAGTAAAACTAAAGGTGTTACCAGCATTTGGGAAAGGTACACATATTATCTGTCAAGACTTTAACATTTTTACCAGTCACTCCATTTTAAAAAGTTTTAAAGGTATACTTATTTGCAAACAATTTAAGCACATTAATGTGGCAGCCTTTTTCTTCTGTGGTCTATCATACCCAGTATTTGATAGAACCAAAGACTGCATCCCAACCACCAGAACTTGAGGCATCTGTACACAGATATATATATATATATATATATATATATATATATATATATATATATATATATATATATATAATATATATACTAGTGGATCAGGTTGTTCTAAGCTAAATGACAGTTTGCCAGAATTTCTAATCTACCAATCTGATTCTCTTTCACTTTTTTGCTGTAATACAAATGTCCCCATAGCCTTGTTGGAAAAGCCACAACCTAGTGTTTGATTTTGTGCCACCTCCTCTGTTGTAAATGGACATTTGTGATGCTCCACCACATAGGGAGTTGCATTGCACCACACTCAATTTTTAGCTTTTGACAAGCTGTTAATTGGCAATAAAAGGGCTATCCAATACAAAAAACAGATTGAAAATCAGACAATTCTGTGCAAAGTTATAACAACTTGAAATAATAGACTGCAAGATGAGACAAAATGAGAAACGGGCAAGTTTATTTTTGTGAAAGGTTGTCAGAATGAGGGCTTAGGTATTTTGAAAACACATTTAAAAGCAAAAGGAATAAAATTATGCCTTGATATTTTATTATAAGGTAGATAAATAGACATAGTTTAATAATCTATCAAAATCTCAAAATTGACAACTTGACCCCCATCTGCATTTAATGGCTCCTAGCCCAAAATTGGGTAATGTGCTAAGCGACTCATTTCGTTATGGGGCGTCACATTTGTTCAATAATCCATCCACAAGCTGTTTTTAATTTATGTTTCCATAATATTGGCAATGTGACAGTCATGTTTCTTGAATCCAAAGAAAACACTAGGAATTTTACGAGTTTTTTTTTTTGTATTAAAACTGACTTGTCTTCATGTATGAAAAATTCCTGTCACTTAAAGAATTGAAAAGTGTGATCAATGTTCTGCCAGGATCCTTAAAAAAAGTCCCCATAAGTCAGAACCATTAAATAATACTG
Organism: Stramonita haemastoma; assembly: GCA_030674155.1. Lineage (NCBI taxonomy): Eukaryota > Metazoa > Mollusca > Gastropoda > Neogastropoda > Muricidae > Stramonita > Stramonita haemastoma. Next base: position 55,242,179 of record CM060332.1, on the reverse strand, counting down.
CTCATAAAAGAACTCTGTGATTTAAGATGGTTATTCACTGGTTTTAAAAGGTTTGCAAAGAACCTTATACAACAGGAAAGATCATTTGGTAAACAGGTGTATGTATACCGTTATTCTGAGCAACTAAATATGATGATTTATGTGTGTTGAAACACTACAGGAACAGAGCAAAATGCATGTCAAAGATCTACAGAGGCCATATAACAGCCCTTTGTTATCGTTTTTGCTGCTGACTTACGGCTTTCTGAGTTGAAATGTTTGGTAAGGAACATATTTCTTGGACTTTTTCAGATTCAAGATCACTCTACAGTATACACCCTCTGATTTTGGTACAAGAAAAATGTGCGTTACGACCTGTCTCTTTTCATCCCTTGTTTTCTCAATAACGCCTTTCTCTAAGAAAAAAAAAGTTTCCGTTATCAATATGTTTGCAGTGGTTACTTTGAATTTGTTTTATTAAAACAAAAAAAACTGAACATGAAAACTTTCATTAGGAGTTTCTGCTCCTTGTACCAAATTTAAGGTAAAAAAAAGTCTGAAGTCAATTTTTCCACCGTGAAAAAACGTTTCAACTTCTTTGTCACAGTCTAGAGTATCCTCACCCATATGAAGCATGACTAGGTCTTAATGCTTCTATTCACTGGGTCTTGGCAGTTCTCCCATATTGTTATGTAAACATTGTTGTAAAAAGCTGTAAAACTGGAAGGGCCTGAGTTATACAAGACTTCACTTGATTTGTTTTTCATTCCAGGGGATTTCCCTTCTGTTAATTGTTTGAAGGCATCAGTAACTTCATCTTTCTCTGGCATAGGTTTCAGCTCTTCTGAATGTACTTGTCAGGTCAGTTCATTAGGTGTGCTGTTGTTGGTGCCCAACCATATTTTTTGTTTATATTTATGCCACCTAGCTGATTGTTTTTAATCATTTTGTTTTTAGGCTTTAAATTTAATATCACTTGATACTTTTTTCATAACTTTAAATCACTGAAAGAGCTCTGTTGTCATTCTTTGGGCTTTTAGAATTGTTATTTTTTTCTTATTATAATTTTGTCTTTTCTGATGCTTGTGTTCATCTCTCTTTTTTTAAAAAGTTTTCTGTAGTCATCTTTTCTGTTATTCTGTTCTGGCTTTTCTCTTTTCTTTTGCAAATAATTATAAGAAATGCATCACTATGAACTTCATCCTGCCTGGTCAGCATGTACATGTTCCCAATGACTTTTTTAAAAATTTATGTTCTGGAGTTTTTCTTCACCTCTATTCTCTAACGCTGCATTCTATGGATCTCCTATATGACCACATCTAACAACCTCCATCAAATACATGATTATTGGCACCACAGCCATGTTTCCAGTTACATACACTCCCTCCCCTGTAGAAGTTTATCTCTGTTCCATCCTGAGGTTCTTAACCCATCTGCTACCATGATCCCATAGAAGGGAACAGACATTTTTATGCAACCAATATTGTTGTGTTGTTCTCATCACACTAAGAATGTGTGGACAGTTTAAGTGATCTGAAAATAGTCCTAAAAAAAATTGGTGAGTAGCATCCCTTTGCTCACTTGTAAGGGAGCAATTATTAACATGACCATGCCCTGGTCTAGATCAACCAAGACATCATCATGTGATTGATAAGCATTTTTGTAACAGTTTGTGAAGCAAAACTGCAATCTAGCCTCTAATCTAAAATTTTGTCCTTAAGATTTTTCAGAACATGAGCAATTGTTTGTGAAGCATGTCTGACTGATTCCAAATATTGGATTGGGGTATCACAAGGGTAGGTTTTTTTTTTTAAAGTATCATTGTAATGATAAAGGTGACAAAATGTATCCATTATATAGAATTTTACTTGTTCAGAGCATGCTTTGAAGACACAGCCTAAGTAACTAAATTGCACACTTTTAATAATTATTTATTTTTTTTTTAAAATTAACTTTCAGCTTAAATGAGGTATTTAGAATGGTCTTATTACCAGAAGTTTTCATTTCCTTTTTTCATAACTTTAAAAAGTTCACAAAGTGCTTGCTATACTGGAGGATGATCCCACATTTTATCATGTAGCTATTTACCTTGAACCACTCCCAGTTAGTGAAGAAACAGATAAAACAGCAGCAAGGAATAATCACAAAGCTGTCAACATCTGTCACATCACCATAAAGCAGAGCAGCTAAAAGCAAAGGAGCAAAACAAAAGAAAACTTCTTCAGGTCAACCACACAAAGAACCAAACAACAACTTCTTGGAAAAGGAAGAGATCTGACTTGTCAAATAGGCAATGGGTAAGATTTGGATGAAAGGCTGAACCACCAAAAGCAACCAGATTGCCTGCTGATCCTAAGCATTTGTTTACAGTCTTATTTGATGATGTAGTCTCAATGCTTGTCCAGGACAGGAATGTATAGAACTGATCAAAAGGGATGAATGCCTTCACAACAAACCCAGAAGAAATGTATGCAGTCCTGGCTTCTTTGATCATGTCTGGCTACAATCCAGCTCCTGGACAGTATCTCCATGAACCCCACAATGCTTATGTTTCTAGTGAGCAGTTTCTTCAGGCCATGACAAGGAATCTTTTTGCTGAAATAATCCAATGTCTTCAGTGTTGCAATAATGCATGGTTGAATGCAGATGACAAATTGAGCAATGTTCAGCCACTGATCAGCATAGAAAATAATAGATTTCTGACCTATTTCACCTTTTTCAAGATCCAGAATTTTAGCATTGATATATGACGAGTCAAAAACTTAATATGAGAGAAAACAAAACATTTAAGAAGCAAAAGGTAGGTTCTGATGACTCCTCTTGGAGAATTCTTTCAATTTGAGGCATATCAAGGTGCCTGGGGAAAGCAGACTGAGAAACCACCTTGTGAAGGCCTGACTCATCCTGCTGAAACTGCCCATTGTGGCTCAAAAACAAAACACAGGTGCAGCAAGTGGAGGGTGGTATCAATATTTCAAAATTTTACTTCAAGGAACAACCCCCTCCCCCCAGTGGTACATAAAATTTGAGAAACCGAAGCTTGCATATGCAGGCATGTGAAAAAATACAACAAAAATCATTGCACAATGTACAGCACACATATGAAAAAATGAAAGCGTGTTGACAATATAGTAGAGGTACAAAAAGTCAGCATGATGTATAGATAAATCAACAATTAAAGCTCTCTCTCTCTCTCTCTCTCTCTCTCTCTTCTCTCTCTTTTCTCTCTTCTCTCTCTCTTCTCTCTCTCCTCTCTCTCTCTCTCTCTCTCTTCTCCTCCTCTCTCTCTCTCTCTCCAAATGCTTTCTGATATCTTTCAACTATCTCTATTACTGTTTGCTGATGATATAGATTTACTTTCAGCAACACCATTTGGATTACAGCAACAACTACATATTCTGCAAACTTACTGTGAAAATATGCAGCTTAATGTGAATATTGATACAACTAGATAAATATAATGGTATTTAGAATGGGGGGATTTCTAGCAAAACATGAAAAATGGTTTAAATGGGTGTTAAGTTGGACATAGTTAATCAATATTGTTACTTGGGTTTCACTTTTACGACAAAGATTAGGACAAAGTTGGGAACTGAAAACCTAGTAGTCAAAGGAAAAAAAGCAGTCATCCAGTTAAATAATGTATTTAATAGATATAAAGAAATGAATCTAAGCACAGTTTTTTAAAATAGTTTTTTTGTTAAAATTCACCCTATTTTATTAGATGCTTCAGAAATTTGGGGTTTAAGCAGAATGGACCATATTGAAAATGTTCACATGTCAGTAAGTAAGAGGTTTTAAGGAGTTCCAATCAAGATCACCAAATAAAATGGTGCACAGTAAATTGGGTAAGTATCTTCTTTATGTAAACTCTCATACTAATGTCCTTAGACACTGGTTTCAGTTACTACAAACGAGTCTAACTACAATGCCTACCAAATGCTATTGGAATTAGATAAAAATGAAACAAAAAATGTTGGGTATCAAAAATAAGAAAAATTATGTGTTAAACAGGATTTAACGTTGTGCGGCTACAACAAGGAGTCGGTAATGTAAAGGCCTTTTTACGTATATTCAAGCAAAGATTAGTAGACATGTTCACACAAGAGTGGCATTGTCTAAGGTCGTGAAAGATGTATAAGTGTCTGAGAGACATCTAAGTCTTGAAATGTCTGTTTTTGACAACTTATGTGTCACCAGCTACAAGATATGCTGGTCAGTGACAGCTAGACAGACAAACTGATAGATAGATAGGCAGTAACAGAATGTCCAGGTGTGTCATTCATGGAGCATAAGATACAGTAAGCAGGATTTCATGCTAATCACTGATTAGCTCAGTGTGCAATTCCAGCCATTCTGAAAGTTTAGCTTCATTGGCTTTATTCCTTTTCTGAACAAGGGTGTTGAAAGTATACATGAATGGGTTTAGAGCAGAGTTAAGGGGCAATACAAATATGGCAAGAACCACATTGATTTCTCCAGGAACTGGCACACCAGCCAGTGATAACAGTCCACACAGACCAATGGGAAACCAGCACATGAAATCAGTTACTGCAATAGTGACCAGCCTCTGTGCTATGGTCACGTCACGTGACACTTTAGTGGAATCAGTTTTCAAAGCATTGCTCTGAATGCTCCAATAGATAAGACCTTGACCTGCAGAGACAAACAAGAACACAATGAAGTTAAACACAATCAGAATACTGAAAGTATAAAACCATCCTTTGAATTCTTGCCTGGTAACTGGCAGGGGAACACAAACTCCAGTCTGGCTGTAAAACTCCCAATTCGATGTCACTGGCAGTAAAGGTACAATTCCTAAAACTAAACCCACCAACCAGGTCAGCAAACAAGCAGCCATTGCTGATGATCTGTTAAACCGCACACTGCTGAAAGGAAAATGGAGAACAATGAACCGATCTAGTGTAATGAACCCAATCATCAGGGCTGACACCTCACTTGACAAGAGAGATATAAAGCCAGCCATCTTGCAGATCACGCTGTTTCTCCACATATCTTCCTTGTACAGATACTGGTCACGAAACCACTCATCAGCCACACCAATGATAGTGATATAGACTCCCATCAGAAAGTCAGCTATGCAGAGGTTGGTAACAAACACACTGAAGCCACTGGAAGATGCCATGCGCCTAGTCAACAAACGTGCACAGCAGCAGAAGACATTGCCTGCCAGTGACAGACAGGCCACCAGCCACAAAAATCCACGATATGTCCATGACTGTAATAAATCTTCACATGAAGAAATCTCATCTTTTGGGGCAATGCAAGTTAAACTATCAAAATTATCAGGAAGAACTTGAGGGCAGCAAAATTTATAGTTAAGAGCTGATACATAGCGCAGATTGGAAAGAGATTTTAACATGTCTGGTGGAAACGTTTTTATGGGACTACTATCCATGAAAATTTCAGTTAACTTTGGCACAAGCTGAAAACCTTTCCCAGAGACTGTGTTAATCGAAGTGGAAGATAGATTAAGTTGTTTCAAGTTTGATAAAATGGAGAAAATTGAAGAATTAAACTGTGTAAGAGTGGTGTGGGACAAATCAAGTGTTGTGAGTGCACTGTGCTCCATAACTGACATGGGACCTGTGGTGAGAGAAGTCAGAGGATTGCTAGACAGTGAAAGTGTTTGTAGATTAGCGAAGCCCAGAAAAGACGTCAGATTAATGTGCTGCAGTTTGTTAGCACTTAGATCAAGAATCTTCAAATTTAGTAAGTACACCTTGTGTAAAAAGTGTATAGAGCAGTGTGCAAGGGCTACACCAATAAGCAGAGGACTGTTCCACACATCAGACAGTGTCATACCAGAGCCTGTAGCATCCAGGTAACGGAGCTGAGGAAAGTGAGCTGCAGAGAAAGGCTGGAGACACAGAAACATGTGACCTTGACATTGACAGGTCACTGGACATGTAACATTACACAGTAGTTCGTCATCATTCAATGGACAATGAGACCAGCCATCACATATGTGCTCATTCAGTATACATACCATTGAATGTCTACATCGAAAAAGTCCGGAACATGATATTTCATTGCATCCCTCTTCATCTTGGTGGTCAACACAGTCATACATAGAATTACACCTGGTATATACAGGCAAACAGTCATTGACATTACCAGGACAGCGATAGTGACCATCAGGACAGGGCTCACTGGAATTCATGGAGATGGAAACAAAGTATTCAACACCATCAAAATACACAAGAGCAGGGGGTGGAACAGCTTTGGTGTATTTCAATTTACTCTCTCTAAACTGCAAGCACCTGCTTTCATCTGAGTGGTCCTGACAATGGAATCTATAATCACAGACATTATCAAAAGAGAGGCACTCACCACTTCCACATCGAAACTGTTTGACACAAGGAGGATGCTGACAGAAAGACTCATCACTCTCATCTGGACAATCAGGGATGAAGTCACAGACCAGGACATAAGAGATCATTGTCACACCATCATTGCAGGTAAATGATGGTACTGCAAAAGTATGATGGCTTGATGATTCAAGCTCTGAGTTATCAGAGAAGACACACACCAGTGAGTTTTGCTGGTCACATATCTGATACCTGTTGGAACCACACAGAAGGAACGTGTATGTTACGTGACTATCAGGACACTTTGTCATGGACTGTCGTCCTGTGGACAGAGAGAATCCAGTGCTGCTATACACAGAGACTGCTTTTAGATACCTTACTGTTGCCTCTGTCTGGTTCTTGGGAAATTTGCAAAAGAGCCCATCATGATTAGAATGGCAATTTAGGAGTAAACGTAATTTTTTGATAAAGCCTAAAGCATTTTTTAGCATTTATAGATCCATCAATACTGATGTCAAAAGAATGATGAAGAACTGTTTTATCTTCATGTACAATGCTCAGTCTGTACATACTTGGCAGTGCTAAGTCATTTGTGTACAAACCTGTCCGAAGAGTATTAATAGTCCACGGATATGATTTTGTTCTTGTTTGAATTGCACTGTAAAAGTCATAAACACACATTGGCAGACTCAGTTGTCCTCCTAGTGAAACACATTTATCATTTGCAAAAACATCAATGTCTGTTAAGGAGTTGTCTGACTTTTCATCTTCAATGGAATAACAATGGTCACAAAGGTCTATCATTCCATCACACTGAGGACTACTGTAGGGACAGTCAGCTGTTTCATCCCGTCCATCTTCACAATCTTTCCTCAGGTTACAGACTAGGTGCTGGTGGAAGCTGGCGTAATGCTCCACAGAACAGTTCCACAAACCATTGGTCAACTTCTCAGGCCATTTTTGATCATCAAAGAAAGTAAAAAATAGCCTAAAATGAGTCACATCAATGCAACCCCACAACCCAATCAAAACATCAATATGTGTAATATTATACAGGTAAACAAACTCTGATTCATTCCATATCCATATATGTTCCGGCCTGTTTGCGCAAAACTCACACTTTTTGAGATACAATGTTATTTGCAGTGGTAATTTGAAAGATTTGTTTCTTCAGAGCTAAACCAAACTGCATGACGGAACATAGTGGGCACAGACATTTTGTTTTTAACATGTATGATATCCCGAGAAATGCAGGAGTTTCTCTTCAAATTGAAATAGCCTGAGGAAGCTGACGTCATCACAAGATCGAAGTATTCTGTATGATTTGTATTCAGATAAGAACAAGCACACACACACACACACACACACACACACACACACACACACACACACACACACACACACACACACACACACACACAGATATCTATCTATCTATCTATCTATCTATCTATCTATCTATCTATCTATCTATCTATCTATCTATCTATCTATAATTATACATACATACATATATATATATATATATATATATATATATATATATATATATATATATATATATTTCTGTGTCTATATATGTAATATATAACATCCTGATTGGTGAGATGTATGTATGTCCTTACAGACATCCCATGTATGCTTCTTGTAGTCACAGGCAAGAAATGTTCATGGTTTGTGTAAACTTGCTGACTATGGACATCAATTGACTGATAGGTCACTTGTATCATCATCATTTATGCATGTACATTACTAGAAAGCCTTATACGTTATAGTCTAAAATTATATTTTTATATTGTGTCAGATCGAAGGTCTCCTCTGCTCCTTCTTACCATGTACGCTGATACTACCTGTGTCATGTGGGTAGATGGAGGCTTATCAGTCTGGGAAGACAGATTAACTAAGAGACAGAAAACTGATTTCAAATTCCTGCTATCCTGTAGCCATGCCCACACATAGGAAAGGCTTCTGGAGTCAACCCTGAAGACATATTGATGTCAGAGTCCCCAGCAATTTTCTGGCAACTC
>CM060332.1:55226341-55228841 GCA_030674155.1 Stramonita haemastoma | reverse complement strand
CATTGTAAAGAATTATCATTTAGTGTGATAGCAATGGGAAAATGATCACTTCCCAATGTATCACATTCTATTTCCCAGCTACACTTAGGAACAAGAGATGAAGAAATGAAAGATAGATCTAAAGCGCTAGGTCTTTGGTTCGAGACATCTAAAATTCGCGTAACATTACCATCATTAAGCATAAAAAGACAAGAATCAATAATGTTTTTTTTTTTATAAATCTATTACTGGTTACTGATGTGCAGTTTTTATCCCAGAAAGGGGGAGTGTGCATTAAAATCCCCACATATTAACCATTTCTTACTAGAATCTGGCAAAGTACACAACCATTCTGTATTACTGTCGTTTGGGCCTTTAGGCAAATAATTATACGGAGACTATGTTTAGATTCAAAGATTTGTTAATTCTTACGCATGCTGCACACGAGTGCAGATTTGGTACATTAGATGGCACTGGCGAAGTACATACGTTGTGTTCAACTCCTTTATGCACATAAATGGCAGCCCGTATCTTTTCAGCATCATTTGCAACAAGTTCACGGATTGGTGGATAATAGTAGTTTTTAAGATTGGGTAGTCGGTCTCTGGAAATGTTCAAAGACTGTAAGATTAGAACCTCAGATCTGAACGATGCAAGATGCTGAATAAGATATGGTAAATTTGTTGTCACAGGTCTGCAGTTCCACTGCAAAATTTTAAAGGGACAAGTTTTCACCATTGTTAAGATAGGATAATAAGTCACAAGTTATCTTTTGCACAATAATTTATACAGAGACAGAATGATGAAAAACAAATAATAATAAAATGAATAAAAATATAAATACTCCTCAGAATAAAAATGAAGTAAGTAAAAAATAATAACATACAATGCACCATGGAAAAATGCAAGAATAGCTACTACAATTTGTTTTATTTTTCTTACAATAGGCAAGAGAACAGTCAGTCACGATAGTTCTGAAACTGATCGCAAATCTACATATTCTTAGGCTCTAACCTTCCTTTAGAGTTAAAAGTCTCTTAAAACGTCATAAAGATTCCACCATGGACCTTTGCTTCTAATGAATGGTGGGTGTACTGCATTTCTTTGATAATTCCTGGGCGACTGTTGTCTGTTGAACCTGAAGGGTCTTCTTGGCTTTTCCCAGAAGAGTTGGCCGATGTTGGCAGCCAGAACGCTGGACCCTCTCCTGGTGGGGTGTAGACCATCCTTCAGCGTTCTGGAGTCCGTATGCAGGTTTGAGTGACCTACACAGGAGACAAATTTTAAGCCAAGTGTGTGTGTGTGTGTGTGTGTGTGTGTGTGTGTGTGTGTGTGTGTGTGTGTGTGTGTGTGTGTGTGTGTGTGTGTGGTTGGTCTGTGTGTGTGTGTGTGTGTGTGTGTGTGTGTGTGTGTGTGTGTGTGTGTGTGTGTGTGTGTGTGTGTGTATTTGTGTGTGGATCTTTAACGTGCACAATCGATCTTCTGCATATATTAACATTATGAAAGTTATTGAACGCTAACAGTAAAGAAACCAAGGGATTGACAGGACATCTCTTGAAGGTGACCGACCATTGAGATCGTGTGTATGTATGTATGTGTGTGTGTGTGTGTGTGTGTGTGTGTGTGTGTGTGTGTGTGTGTGTGTGTGTGTGTGTGTGTGTGTGTGTGTGTGTGTGTGTGTGTTTACAGACAAAATAGTAATCACCATAAATAAAATGAAATGAAAACTGGAACAGGAAATCTGTTTATGTCAAACCTAACGTAACTGGGCAACTGGACATGGAAGCAAACATTCACAATCTGAATACTAATAAGAAGTTACTGAAAACATTTTCAAATGAACAATCTTGAATGTTCGGCAAAAAGATTTTTTAAAATGTTACATTAAAAAATCAAATGAAAACTTGAAATACTTTCACCACTACAGCACGTAACTCCTTTTATAAATTTTGTTTTAAATGCATTTATCTGTGATCTGTAAAAAAGTGAGATAATTTGTGTGAGCTTTGCCATGCTGTAATGGGGGGAATTAAAACCATATCTATTAAGTTATAGGTCATAATAAATAATAATAATAATAATAATAATAATAATAATAATAATAATAATAATAATAATAATAAATGGAATTTATATAGCGCTATATCTTGCAAAAACAAATCAAAGCGCTTGTATTCAGCCATTTCTTGCGCATGCAGCCAACAACAATTAAATTTTTTAACGAAGTCAATGCACACACACACACACACACACACACACACACACACACACACACACACACACACACACACACAGAGTATAAACACACATAGAGTATATACACTTTGGCAGGGCGGTGGATATTTCGGCTGTTGAGAGCAGGGGCAGATGATGAAACAGGATAGGAAAGTCTTAGCTTTGAAATAAGTGTGTCTTGAGGCTGGATTTAAATGTGTCATAGGTAGGCTTTTTACGAAGGGATAGAGGGAGGTTGTTCCAGATCACTGGACCAGAAAGAGAGAAAGAGCGACGGCCAACGGTG
>CM060332.1:55193841-55216341 GCA_030674155.1 Stramonita haemastoma | reverse complement strand
GATATAGATCTAGTTACATTTTTTTTAATTTTGTCTTTGTCTGCAAACCAAACTTACATTACATTATACACATCTAAAAACAACCAATATCAACATAAACAGTTGTCTTCCATACTCCAGCTGAGATCAAAATAATTTTCCTCTGTACAAATTTTAAAGAAGGTTGATAAAACAATCATTTATTCCTTTGTCTCTTGGAAGTACCCTATTGAATTTCCTTCAAAATATGACTTCCAAGATAAGTACTTTTTTTGCCATTTTGGGTAGTTTCTCGAAATTATGTGATGAGTGAGATTTTCAAGTTACTTGTTTTTGTAAGGAACACCTATTCTAATGACAATCTCCAGACAAGTATTCTGTCAAATCAGGCTTTTTCTCATAGATTTTGCATACATTGCAAATAGGACAAAAAGTATAATTCAGTATCTTCAACACCCAATACCATAGTGTGATTATCATATTGAAGTCTTCCTAGAAATTGCAGTTTGCATCAATGGAGTAAACAAACAATTGTTTATATGCTCTTTCAGAACTTTGCACAAGAATGCAAATAAAATAACAATGAGTAAAGGAGTGCACCATGTTTTCATTGGACAAGACACTTTCATTGAACACAGGCAAGTATGTCTTTGCCGTATGTAAACAGAGTCCTTTTTGTAACCCTCTCTATGGACCTATTGCAGAATTGTTTTTTTTAGTTCTGTCATTTGTGACGCCCTACCACAAAATGAGTTGCTTAGCACCTGACCCACTTTTCTGCCTTGAGCCATTAAAGCTAGGTAGGAGTTAAGTTGCTGCTTTTGATCGTTCATAATTATATAAAATCTGTAGCAATTATTCTACCTCATAGTAAAATATCATGTCATAATTTTGTTTCCTTTTACCTTTAAACATATTTTTAAAATACCCAAGCCCCTCATTCTGACCTCCTATTAACATGCTATACTTGTTGATTTCTCATTTTATTATTTCCTGCAGTCTATCATTTCAAGTTGTCAGAACTTTTGTATTTTGTATTTTATAGCCATTTCATTGCTTATTAATGACATTTCAATTACTGAAAATTGACCCTGATGCAATTCGACTCGTTATGTGGTGGAGCATCACATTTGCCTAGCCAGCCATCTTGAAAATGTCTTAAAGAGTATAGCAGCTCCACATCTCATCATTGCTGAAGATGATGCAACTCTAAACATATGAAAAAATGTCAGATAATCTTATCTTGGAGAAACTGTCTTTTTGATAGTCTCCGTCAAACAGTTCACCATAAACACTATTTTCCTTGCTCAAACTCACCAAACAATAACTGATTCTGGACATGTCCAGGTCTAGTATGTGTAAGATTATTTTGATAACGGTTGCTTAACCCTGTCTCTGATAGTAAATATCCTTAAATGCTATCATATCAATTATCTGTTCTCTTTGTGCTTAATACATTAAGGAACACAATTTGACAATGAACTCTTTTATAGGTAACTTTGATTTATCTCATTGTTGTCAACAATATAACACTATGTAACATACACCCCATCTCCTTTTGTGATGATGTGTAACAGATATCCTAATTAAAAAAAACAAACCCTTTCATTCATTAAAAAAGGTCATCCTGCTATCCGTATCCCCTTTTCTCCTTTCTCTGTCTTTATAACTGCTGACAAAAAAACTGCTTGTTGTGTCATTTCCACTAAATCATAGCCCTAAATCATACATGTGTGAGAAATTCTAACACTATGCCTAGCCTATATCGCATGAAGAGAGTTTTATTCCTTTCAGCACAGAAAACTTTTCATCTTTTGAGGTAAGTGGTATACTGGCTTAGTGTGGTCCATCTCCATGCTGTACAAAATGATTCACAAGTTGATCCACAAATTTCTTGTGATTGGATTTCTTCCTTTAATGATTGCAGTCAGCTTTTGTGTCGCATAAAGAGGGTGAGGATGGTTGTGTGGATGAATCAGTATGTTCTTTCTTTTAGGTAGTAAAACTAAAGGTGTGACCAGCATTTGGGAATGGTACACATATTATCTGTCAAAACTTTAACATTTTTACCAGTCACTCCATTTTTAAAAGTTTTAAAGGTATACTTATTTGCAAACAATTTAAGCATATTAATGTGGCAGCCTTTTTCTTCTGTGGTCTATCATCACCCAGTATTTGATAGAACCAAAGAATGCATCCCAACCACCAGAACTTGAGGCATCTGTACACAGATATATATATATATTTTATATATATATATATATATATATATATATATATATATATATATATATATATATATATATATATATATATATACTAATGGATCAGGTTGTTCTATGCTAAATGACAGTTTGCCAGAATTTCTAATCTACCAATCTGATTCTTTTTCACTTTCTTGCTGATCAACTCATAAGTGCTTTGCTGTTGCTTTTACATTTTTTTAAGAGCTAAAGTATTTTGCACGTTCTAATTGTCTGTAATACAAATGTCCCCATAGCCTTGTTGGAAAAGCCACAACCTAGTGTTTGATTTTGTGCCACCTCCTCTATTGTAAATGAACATTTGTTCAATAATCCGTCATAAGCTGTTTTTAATTTATGTTTCCATAATAATTGCAATGTGACAGTCATGTTTTCTGAATCCAGAGAAAACACTACGAATTTTACGAGTTTTTTTGTATTAAAACTGACTTGTCTTCATGTATGAAAAATTCCTGTCACTTAAAGATTTGAAAATTGTGATCAATGTGCTGCCGTAAGTCTTAAGAAAAAGTCCCCATAAGTCAGTATCATCAAATAATTATTCTCATAAAAGAACTCTGTGATTTAAGATGATTATTCACTGGTTTTAAAAGTTTTGCAAAAAATCCTATATAACAGGAAAGATCATTTGGTAAACAGGTGTATGTATACGGTTATTCTGAGCAATTAAATATGATGATTAATGTGTGTTGAAACACTACAGGAACAGAGCAAAATGCATGTCAAAGATCTACAGAGGCCGTATGATAGCCCTTTATTATCGTTTTTGCTGTTGACTTACGGCTTTCTGAGTTGAAATGTTTGGTAAGGAACATATTCCTTGGACTTTTTCAGATTCAAGATCACTCTACAGCATGCACCCTCTGATTTTGGTACAAGAAAAATGTGCATTACGACCTGTCACTTTTTATCCCTTGTTTTCTCAATAACGCCTTTCTCTAAGAAAAAAAAAAAGTTTCGTTCAAGATCACTCTACAGCATGCACCCTCTGATTTTGGTACAAGAAAAATGTGCATTACGACCTGTCTCTTTTTAACCCTTGTTTTCTCAATAACGCCTTTCTCTAAGAAAAAAAAAGTTTCTGTTATCAATATGTTTGTCGTGGTTACTTTGAATTTGTTTTATTAAAAAAAAAAAAAACTGAACATGAAAACTTCCATTAGGAGTTTCTGCTCCTTGTACCAAATTTAAGGTAAAAAAAGTCTGAAGTCAATTTTTCCACCGTGAAAAACGTTTCAACCTCTTTGTCACAGTCTAGAGTATCCTCACCCATATGAAGCATGACTAGGTCTTAATGCTTCTATTCACTGGGTCTTGGCAGTTCTCCCATATTGTTATGTAAACATTGTTGTAAAAAGCTGTAAAACTGGAAGGGCCTGAGTTATACAAGACTTCACTTGATTTGTTTTTCATTCCAGGGGATTTCCCTTCTGTTAGTTGTTTGAAGGCATCAGTAACTTCATCTTTGTCTGGCATAGGTTTCAGCTCTTCTGAATGTACTTGTCAGGTCAGTTCATTAGGTGTGCTGTTGTTGGTGCCCAACCATATTTTTTGTTTATACCTATGCCACATAGCTGATTGTTTTTAATCATTTTGTTTTTAGGCTTTAAATTTCATATCACTTGATACTTTTTTCATAACTTTAAATTACTGAAAGAGCTCTGTTGTCATTCTTTGGGCTTTTAGAATTGTTATTTTTTTCTTATTATAATTTTGTCTTTTCTGATGCTTGTGTTCAGCTCTCCTTTTTTAAAGTTTTCTGTAGTCATCTTTTCTGTTATTCTGTTCTGGCTTTTCTCTTTTCTTTTGCAAATAATTATAAGAAATGTATCACTATGAACTTCATCCTGCCTGGTCAGCATGTACATGTTCCCAATGATTTTTTTTTAAATTTATGTTCTGGAGTTTTTCTTCACCTCTATTCTCTAACGCTGCATTCTACGGATCTCCTATATGACTGCATCCAACAACCTCCATCAAATACATGATTATTGGCACCACAGCCATGTTTCCAGTTACATACACTCCCTCCCCTGTAGAAGTTTATCTCTGTTCCATCCTGAGGTTCTTAACCCATCTGCTACCATGATCCCACAGATGGGATCAGACACTTTTATGCCACCAGTATTGTTGTGTTGTTCTCATCACACTAAGAATGTGTGGACAGTTCAAGTGATCTGAAAATAGTCCTTAAAAGATTAATTGGTGAGTTAGTATCCCTTTGCTCACTTGTAAGGGAGCAATTATTAACATGACCATGCCCTGGTCTAGATCAATCAAGACATCATCATGTAATTCATAAGCATTTGTGTAACAGTTTGTGAAGGAAAACTGCAATCTAGCCTCTAATCTAAAATTTTCTCCTCCAGATTTTTCAGAACATGAGCAATTGTTTGTGAAGCATGTCTGACTGATCCCAAATATTGGATTGGGGTATCACAAGGGTAGTTTTTTTTTTTAAAGTATCATTGTAATGATAAAGGTGACAAAATGTATCCATTATATAGAATTTTACTTGTTCAGAGCATGCTTTAAATACACAGCCTAAGTAACTAAAGTACATACTTTTTTAAATTCTTCTTATTTTTTTAAAAATTAACTTTCAGCTTAAATGAGGTATTTAGAATGGTTTTATTACCAGAAGTTTTCATTTCCTTTTTTCATAACTTTAAAAAGTTCACAAAGTGCTTGCTATACTGGAGGATGATCCCACATTTTATCATGTAGCTATTTACCTTGAACCACTCCCAGTTAGTGACGAAACAGATAAAACAGCAGCAAGGAATAATCACAAAGCTGTCAACATCTGTGACATCACCATAAAGCAGAGCAGCTAAAAGCAAAGGAGCAAAACAAAAGAAAACTTCTTCAGGTCAACCAAACAAAGGACCAGACAACAACAACTTCTTGGAAAAGGAAGAGATCTGACTTGTCAAATAGGCAATGGGTAAGATTTGGATGAAAGGCTAACCACCAAAAGCAACCAGATTGCCTGCTGATCCTAAGCATTTGTTTACAGTCTTATTTGATGATGTAGTCTCAATGCTTGTCCAGGACAGGAATCTATAGAACTGATCAAAAGGGATGAATGCCTTCATAACTAACCCAGAAGAAATGTATCCAGTCCTGGCTTCTTTGACCTTGTCTGGCTACAATCCAGCTCCTGGACACCATCTCCATGGACCACACAGTGCTTATGTTTCTAGTGAACAGTTTCTTCAGGCCATGACAAGGAATCTTTTTGCTGAAATAATCCAATGTCTTCAGTATTGCAATAATGCATGGATGAATGCAGATGACAAATTGAGCAATGTTCAGCCACTGATCAGCATAGAAAATAATAGATATCTGACCTATTTCACCTTTTTCAAGATCCAGAATTTTAGCATTGATATATGACGAGTCAAAAACTTCATATGAGAGAAAACAAAACATTTAAGACGCAAAAGGTAGGTTCTGATGACTCCTCTTGAAGAATTCCTTCAATTTGAGCCATACCAAGGTGCCTGGGGAAAGCAGACTGAGAAACCGCCTTGTGAAGGCCTGACTCATCCTGCTGAAACTGCCCATTGTGGCTCGAAAACAAAACACAGGTGCAGCAAGTGGAGGGGGGTATCAATATTTCAATATTTTACTTCAAGGAACAACCCCCCACCCCCCAGTGGTACATAACATTTGACAAACCGAAGCTTGCATATGCAGGCATGTGAAAAATACAACAAAAATCATTGCACAATGTACAGCACACATATGAAAAAATGAAAGCGTGTTGACAATATAGTAGAGATACAAAAAGTCAGCATGATGTATAGATAAATCAACAATTAAAGCTCTCTCTCTCTCTCTCTCTCTCTCTCTCTCTCTCTCTCTCTCTCTCTCTCTCTCTCTCTCTCTCTCTCTCTTTTCAGTGTTCAGTGTTCAGTGTTCAGTGTTCTCTCTCTCTCTCTCTCTCTCTCTCTCTCTCTCTCTCTCTCTCTCTCTCTCTCTCTCTCTGCTTATTCTTGACAGACTTGAAGCTGTAGAGAGACAAGTTGAATTAACAGAACAAGCTACCAAAGCATGCAATGTGAAATTTATCAATGTTCAAGAACTTGATGGTGAAACTGAATATACTGAATATACCACTGCAAACTGTATCATTGATATTCTTAATGACCATGCCCCTTTCATGAACTGGCAACAAGATGACATTTCAAGAGCTTATCGAATCGGAAGACCACGCTCTTGGAGAGGAGAACCACGGCCCATCATTGTCCACTTCTGCAGATGGTCAGACAAGATGGCCATATTGGGAGACCCGGAGCTTCGAGACAACCTCAGAAGGAGTGGCATCAAAGTAGCCTCTGACCTAACCATCCACCAGCGAGAAACTGTGGATTGGCATTGGGGGCAGGGACAAATTGCCTTCTATCGAAATGGGAAGCTGCATGTCAGAGAAATGCAGTCATCTTCATCATTCCATGAGGGAAGAAGGCACTTCAACCGACCACCTCATGCCCAAGAAGAACACTGGCACCCAGTTCAAGATGGCAGACGAAGCAAATATACCAGAACAGCTGATACAGGTTGTTTCAACAACAACCAGTCTGAGAAGCAGAAGATGCAACAAGGCAGGTTTTATACACGCCGCCAGGAAGAGTTTTGTCTTGACAATCCTCAGAGTCAACTGCAGTACGGCAGGTCATGGCCAAGGCAACCCCGACGAAGTGTGTCACCTCAGCCACATCAGGGTGTCCAGGCAGCAAACAGAGGGCAGCCCGTTAGCTACCCCTACACTGCAATGAGGGACAGTGAGCAAAGATTGCAGAGAAATCCTGCTGGCAGACCCAACAGAAAAGAGGAGGGCAGAGTTCCAGTCAGTCCAGGACCTTACTCCTACAGTGACGCAGCAACACAAGGGAGAACGGCCCAGCCCAGCAAAAGAACTGTCTTTGTGAAAGACAAGAGCAGAAGACCTCCAGTATCTCCAGGGCAAAAGTGCAAATCTGATGTGTGTGCTTATAGTCAGCAGCAAAACAGAAAGTACAATGCAGATACAGCCACAGAACAGGATGTCAATGACCATGGAAGGGTCATGTCCAAGGGAAACAAAAGACTTGGTGGGACTTGTCTCCCTAGTGAAGATGTGCGTATGACAGGACAGAGGATCTTAGAAGACAAAACTGAAGACAGTGACAGGGATTATCCCGATGTAGCAGAGGACAATGAAGAAGACACTGACAAAGACGATACAATTACAGTAGAGGACAATGATGAATTCAGTGATAAGGATAATACAAATACAGGAGAGGACAATGAAGACATACCTGATAATTATGACAGCAGTGTTGACATGTCTGACAAAGAAGGTGAAGGTGACACATTTAGCAGGAAAATAGGCAAACAACATACAGGGACTGAGGAAGACATCATAACTGACACAAACAAAGCAGAAGATGGATCAAAGAAAGCAAATCTTTGCAGAGATGTAGCTGATGACAAGACAGTTGATGATACTTGTATCGAAAACAAAACAGAAAGTACAGACATTACTGAACCAAGCAAAGTGGTTACTAGTGACTGCAGACCTAATGCAGGCAACATGTCTAATAGTGATTTACACATGGGTCTATGCAACAAGGAATCCACTGACACAGGTAACACTGTTACTAGAGCAAAGCAAACCACAAGACAGGAAAGACCATCGAGGTCCACTAAACAGGGTTTACGACCAAGACGAGACACAACCCAAAGTGTCTCCAGACAAAGAGGTCGCAAAATACCAGAAAGGTCCAAAAGTCAGTCCAGCATCTCTGATTCTTTTAGCAAACAACATTCTTGTTGTATCTCAAAAGAACATGCAAATTCCAACATGCATCCTCAGACTAAGTCCACAGGCAATGATGCCTCTAGTGGCAATAAATAGGGATTCGGCCAGGCCACAGTTTGTTAAAGTAATCCAGGTGATCACAGGCATAGTATTGAATGCCCAACTACCAGGATGACAACAACCCATCTTAATGTAAAAAAAGCTGTATATAAGTTTTCTCAACTATAATGTGCATGGCCTTTTGCCAAAACTGGAAAATAAAGAGTTTATTAATTTTCTTCTTGCATACGACATTATTTGTTTAACAGAAACTTTTATTGGGACTGAATTTGAGTCTCACATTTTTCATGATTACTCTATTTTTACTGCTAAAGCAAAAAAGTTATCTCATCAGGGGAGATACTCTGGTGGGGTAATTGTCATGGTTAAAAAGAAATTTATTTCATGTCTTGAAAAAATCCATGTTGAGACAGAAAATACTGTGGTTATAAAACTACACAAGAATTTACTTGGTACCACCAATGACACTATGTTAATTTGCATGTACATTCCACCTTCTGAATCTACTTTTTGGAAAACAACACAAGATATCTATGGCTTAGAAGTTTTGGAGCAGTGTATTTTAGATCTTCAGAATGAATATGGTGATTTGGGATTGCTGATAATGGGGGATTTTAATGCACGAACCGCTTGTGAAAATTACAGTTTAGATGATGACTATGTTAACTTCCAGAATTTACATCATTATCCAAATTCAAAAGTGCCCAGGAAGTCACATGATACGTACACAAATGTTTTTGGTAATCAGCTGATTGAGATATGCAACATGTTTGACTGTGTCATATTGAATGGTCTTTGTGATCCAGGTTTTGATGAAAGCTATACATTTATAGGACCTTCAGGTTCAAGTGTTGTGGATTATTTCATTGCATCTCTGGGTTTATTTAGTTCGGTTAGAGTTCTCTCTTTGCTGGTTGAAAACCTAACAGAATCTGACCATTTGCCAGTTTGTATGGAGATAGAAACTAATAGCAGTAATACAGAAACAACATTTCAACAGAAATTGAACAAAAAAGTTTGTCAGAAAGTAGTGTGGGACGAAGCTAAGAAAAAAGATTTTGAAACTGTACTAAATAGCAAAGACATTCAAGAAAAACTTACATTCGCCACAAATGCTTTGGAAGACAATATAGAAACTGCACTGGAAATATTTGTTAAATGCTTGAATGAGGCAAGCGCTTGCATGGCTAGAAAAGTATCCATGCACAAGACCATAAAATCAGAATGGTTTGACGATGAATGTAAAATCGCAAAAAAAGAAAGTAGAGCAAAGTTAAAATGTTTTAGAGTGACTAGAAATGAGGAAGACAGGTTGATTTACGTGGAAAAAAGGAAAGAGTATAAACAATTATTGAAAGCAAAAAAACAAAATTATAGGAAAAAGAAAACAGAACTTTTAGCTGAAAACATTGCAGACTCTTCTCAGTTCTGGAAAGAAATTAAAAGGATGGGATATGGCAATAGGGACATAATTTACAACAACATCAGCAGTGATGACTGGTTTAACCACTTTAAAGAAGTTTTTTGTATGAATGAGGAGACTGGTGAGAGTGATGATGTCATTGTTGATGTTTTGGATGATGCGGATCATTTTTTGAACAAAGATATTTCTGAAGAAGAAGTAGCTCGTGCAATTGTAAAACTCAAATTAAGAAAGGCAAGTGGGTTGGATGGTGTTTCTGGTGAAATGATAAAGAATGGGGGAAAGAGTGTGTTGGGGTTCCTGGTAAAACTTTTTAATGCTGTCTTTACCTCAGGTGTATATCCGTCTGAATGGTCCAAAGCTATTATCATACCAATTTATAAAAAGGGAGATCCTGAAAAAACAGACAATTATAGAGGAGTATCTTCACTGAGTATAGTATCAAAGTGTTATACCACAGTGTTAAATACAAGATTATACAGTTGGTTGGAAGATAACGAAATGATTTCTGAGAGTCAGGCAGGTTTTCGTAGGGGTTATTCCACACTTGATCAAATATTTAATTTATATGCAATTGTACAAAAGAGTATGCTAAAGAAAGGTAAGAAATTATACGTTGCTTTTGTAGATTTCAAAAAAGCATTCGATTCTGTCCACCATGATAAACTTTTACAATGCATGAAAAACCAGGGGGTAAAAGGGAAATTTTTAGCATCTTTGAAATCTATGTATTCTTCATTGCTTTCATGTGTGCATGTAAATTGGGAACTTACAGAATTCTTTGAATGCCCAGTTGGGGTAAGACAAGGCTGTGTCCTGTCCCCTACATTATTCTCTGTTTATATAAATCAGTTAGCAAACCACATAGATGCAGGGGGAAAACATGGTATACAGTTTTTACCAGGTCTAATGGAAGTGTTCATCCTACTTTTTGCTGATGATGTAGCGTTGTTGTCAACAACAGTGGGTGGTTTACAAAATCAGCTTAATATCCTATACAAGTGTTGTAATGATATGAAACTAAATGTAAACACGGATAAAACAAAAGTAATGGTCTTTAGAAAGGGGGGATATTTAGGTCGACATGAGCAATGGTTTTTCAATGATAAAAAGCTAGATGTAGTTAATAGTTATTGCTATTTAGGTTTTCAGTTTACAACAATGCTTAGTATGAAGAGAGGCACAAAGCACTTAGTAACTAAAGGTAAGAAAGCAGTCGTGCAATTAAATAGAGCTTTCCAAAAGTATAAAGAAATGACTGCTAATACTTTCTTCAAGATTTTTGATGCAAAAATGCAGCCTACTATGCTTTATTCATCTGAAATATGGGGGTTAACAAATTAGATCATGTGGAAAAAGTTCATATGATGGCATGTAAAAGGTTCCTAGGTGTCCCAGTCAAAACACCAAATAAAATGGTCTATGGCGATTTGGGACGATACCCTCTTTATGTGAATTCTTTTGTCTCTGTTCTAAGATATTGGTTTAGATTACTGCAAATGTGTACTGAAAGGTTGCCATACAAGGCATACCAAATGCTGCTTGAACTAGACAAAACGGGAAAATATTGCTGGGTATCTAAAATTAGAGAAATTTTATGTGAGACAGGGTTTAATTTTGTTTGGTTGCAGCAAGGTGTAGGTGATGTTAAAGTATTTTTGAGATTGTTTAAACAAAGGCTGATTGATTTTTTCATTCAAGAATGGACAGGCACAATAAGAGATCGTGAAAGGTATGACTGCTACCGGTCCTTTAAAATACTATTTGAGAAAGATAAATATGTTTGCCATGTTGATATGTATTGTTTTAGGGTTGCTATAGCACAGTTAAGATTTAATGTTCTCCCACTGAACGCAAATGTACATCGTTTCAGTAATTTAGAGCAGAAAAAAGCTTGTCCATTTTGCGAGACAGCAAGGGAAGATGAACAACATTTTCTTTTTGTTTGCCCTACATACTCTCATTTACGGGACAAATTCCTGAAGGAGTTAGTTAGAACCCCGATCCACCAATTGTTACAGGTCAGAACTCACTATGAGATGCATCAATTGTCCAAGTATATTTTCCATTCAATTAATCTAAGAAAAAAGCGTTTAATTATATTGTAATTGCTGTTCAAAATGAATGTGTATAATAACTATGTGACAAGATTGATTGGTGTGATGTGTGCTGCTGTTTAATCGATGTTTATTTGTAATGACATATTGCTTGATTGTAATGAAGTCTAAACAATGATAAGGTGTTTTAACATATTGCCTGATGTGTGCAACAGTTAAAACAGTTGTTATCTGTTAAAGTCGCGGTATGTGAAGAAAACTTACGATGTTTGTTCGTGCTAATTGAAGTGAGGTATGGAGTCTATCGGCTAAGATTATATGCCTGTGTGTGTGTTTGTGTGTGCGCGCGCGCGTGTGTGTATGTGTATGTGTGTGTGTGTGTGTGTGTGTGCGTGCGTGCGTGCTCGTCGGAGTGCACATGTATCTCTCTCTCGTTAACAACATTATCACATTAATAATGATGAGATGATGAAGTTGAAAACTGGTCAATAATGATAATGATAATGATGATATGTATGCGCATCTCTATTTGTATATATGTAAATGTTGACAGTTATTATGAGGAAATGTCATCACCACACCACCACCCACCATCTTTATTTTTTTGTTGCTTGTATTGTGGCCAATGGCCGAAGTACATTAAAGCATTTCAGTGTTCAGTGTTCAGTGTTCAGTGTTCTCTCTCTCTCTCTCTCTCTCTCTCTCTCTCTCTCTCTCTCTCTCTCTCTCTCTCTCTCTCTCTCTCTCTCTCTCTCCTCTCTCTCTCCAAATGCTTTCTGATATCTTTCAACTATCTCTATTACTGTTTGCTTATGATATAGATTTACTTTCAGTAACACCATTTGGATTACAGCAACAACTAAACATTGTGCAAACTTACTGTGAAAATATGCAGCTTAACGTGAATATTGATAAAACTAAGATAATGGTATTTAGAATGGGGAGATTTCTAGCAAAACATGAAAAATGGTTTATATGGGTGTTAAGTTGGACATAGCTAATCAATATTGCTACTTAGGTTTCACTTTTACGACAAAGATTAGTACAAAGTTGGGAACTGAAAACCTAGTAGTCAAAGGGAAAAAAGCAGTCATCCAGTTAAATAAAGTATTTAATAGATATAAAGAAATGAATCTAAGCACGTTTTTTTTAAATAGTTTTTTTTGTTAAAATTTACCCTATTTCATTAGATGCTTCAGAAATTTGGGGTTTAAGCAGAATGGACCATATTGAAAAAGTTCACATGTCAGTAAGTAAGAGGTTTTTAGGAGTTCCAATCAAGAACACCAAATAAAATGGTGAACAGTAAATTGGGTAAGTATCTTCTTTATGTACACTCTTATACTAATGTCCTTAGACACTGGTTTCAGTTACTATAAACGAGTCTAAATACAATGCCTACCAAATGCTATTGGAATTAGATAAAAATGAAAAAAAATGTTGGGTATCTGAAATAAGAAAAATTATGTGTTAAACAGGATTTAACGTTGTATGGCTACAACAAGGAGTCGGTGATGTAAAGTCCTTTTTACGTATATTCAAGCACAGATTAGTAGACATGTTCACACAAGAGTGGCATTGTCTAAGGTCGTGAAAGATGTATGAGTGCCTGAGAGACTTCTAAGTCTTGAAATGTCTCTTTTTGACAACTTGTGTGTCACCAGCTACAAGATATGCTGGTCAGTGACAGCTAGACAGACAAATTGATAGACAGGTAGATAGGCAGTAACAGAATGCCCAGGTGTGTCATTCATGGAGCATAAGATACAGTAAGCAGGATTTCATGCTAATCACTGATTAGCTCAGTGTGCAATTCCAGCCATTCTGAAAGTTTAGCTTCATTGGCTTTATTCCTTTTCTGAGCCAGGGTGTTGAAAGTATACATGAATGGGTTTAGAGCAGAGTTAAGGGGCAATACAAATATGGCAAGAACCACATTGATTTCTCCAGGAACTGGCACACCAGCCAATGACAACAGTCCACACAGACCAATGGGAAACCAGCACATGAAATCAGTTACTGCAATAGTGACCAGCCTCTGTGCTATGGTCACGTCACGTGACACTTTAGTGGAGTCAGTTTTCAAAGCATTGCTCTGAATGCTCCAATAGATAAGACCTTGACCTGCAGAAACAAACAAGAACACAATGAAGTTAAACACAATCAGAATACTGAAAGTATAAAACCATCCTTTGAATTCTTGCCTGGTAACTGGCAAGGGAACACAAACTCCAGTCTGACTGTAAAACTCCCAGTTCGATGCCATTGGCAGTAAAGGTACAATTCCTAAAACTAAACCCATCAACCAGGTCAGCAAACAAGCAGCCATTGCTGATAATCTGTTAAACCGTACACTGCTGAAAGGAAAATGGAGAACAATGAACCGATCTAGTGTAATGAACCCAATCATCAGGGCTGACACCTCACTTGACAAGAGAGATAGAAAGCCAGCCATCTTGCAGATCACGCTGTTTCTCCACATATCTTCCTTGTACAGATACTGGTCACGAAACCACTCATCAGCCACACCAATGATAGTGATATAGACTCCCATCAGAAAGTCAGCTATGCAGAGGTTGGTAACAAACATACTGAAGCCACTGGAAGATGCCATGCGCTTAGTAAACAAACGTGCACAGCAGCAGAAGACATTGCCTGCCAGTGACAGACAGGCCACCAGCCACAAAAATCCACGATATGTCCATGACTGCAATAAATCTTCACATGAAGAAATCTCATCTTTTGGGGCAATGCAAGTTAAACTATCAAAATTATCAGGAAGAACTTGAGGGCAGCAAAATTTATAGTTAAGAGCTGATACATAGCGCAGATTGGAAAGAGATTTAAACATGTCTGGTGGAAACGTTTTGATGGGACTACTATCCATGAAAACTTTAGATAACTTTGGTGCAAGCTGAAAACCTGTCCCAGAGACTGTGTGAATTGAGGTTGAAGATAGATTTAGTTGTTTCAAGTTAGAGAAAAGGGACAAAATTGAAGAATCAAACTGTGTTAGACTGGTGTGGGACAAATCGAGTGTTGTGAGTGCACTGTGCTGGATAACTGACATGGGGCCTGTGGTGAGAGAAGTCAGAGGATTTCTGGACAGTGAGAGTGTTTGTAGATTAGGGAAGCCCAGAAAAGACGTCAGATTAATGTGCTGCAGTTTGTTAGCACTTAGATCAAGAATCTTCAAATTTAGTAAGTACACCTTGGGTAAAAAGTGTATAGAGCAGTGTGCAAGGGCTACACCAGTAAGCAGACGACTGTTCCACACATCAGACAGTGTCATACTAGAGCCTGTAGCATCCAGGTAACGGAGCTGAGGAAAGTGAGCTGCAGAGAAAGGCTGGGGACATAGAAACGTGTGACCTTGACACTGACAGTTCACTGGGCACGTAACATTACACAGTAGTTCGTCATCATTCAACGGACAATGAGACCAGCCATCACATATGTGCTCAATCAGTATACATACCATTGAATGTCTACATCGAAAAAGTCCGGAACATGATATTTCATTGCATCCCTCTTCATCTTGATGATCAACACAGTCATACATAGAATTACACCGGGTATATACAGGCAAACAGTCATTGATATTACCAGGACAGCGATAGTGACCATCAGGACAGGGCTCACTGGAATTCATGGAGATGGAAACAAAGTATTCAATACCATCAAAATAAACAAGAGCAGGGGGTGGAACAGCATTGATGTATTTCAATTTACTCTTTCTAAACTGCAAGCACCTGCTTTCATCTGAGTGGTCCTGACAGTGGAATCTATAATCACATACATTATCAAAAGAGAGGCACTCACCACTTCCACATCGAAACTGTTTGACACAAGGAGGATGCTGACAGAAAGACTCATCACTCTCATCTGGACAATCAGGGATGAAGTCACAGACCAGGGTATAAGAGATCATTGTCACACCATCATTGCAGGTAAATGATGGTACTGCAAAAGTTTGATGGCTTGATGACTCAAGCTCTGAGTTATCAGAGAAGACACACACCAGTGAGTTCTGCTGGTCACATATCTGATACCTGTTGGAACCACACAGAAGGAACGTGTGTGTTACGTGACCGTCAGGACACTTTGTCATGGACTGTCGTCCTGTGGACAGAGAGAATCCAGTGCTGCTATACACAGAGACTGCTTTTAGATACCTTACTGTTGCCTCTGTCTGGTTCTTGGGAAATTTACAAAATAGACCATCATGATTGGAATGGCAATTTGAAAGTAAAAATAGTTTTTTTTGATAAAGCCTAAAGCATTTTTTAGCATTTATAGATCCATCAATACTGATGTCAAAAGAATGATGAAGAACTGTTTTATCTTCATGTACAATGCTCAGTCTGTACATACTTGGCAGTGCTAAGTCATTTGTGTACAAACCTGTCCGAAGAGTATTAATAGTCCACAGATATGATTTTGTTCTTGTTTGAATTGCACTGTACAAGCCATAAACACACATTGGCAGACTTAGTTGTCCTCCTAGTGAAACACATTTATCATTTGCAAAAACGTCAATGTCTGTTAAGGAGTTGTCTGACATTTCATCTTCAATAGAATAACAATGGTCACAAAGATCTATCATTCCATCACACTGAGGACTACTGTAGGGACAGTCAGCTGTTTCATCCCGTCCATCTTCACAATCTTTCCTCAGGTTACAGACTAGGTGCTGGTGGAAGCTGGCGTAATGCTCCACAGAACAGTTCCACAAACCATTGGCCAACTTCTCAGGCCATTTCTGGTCATCAAAGAAAGTAAAAATTAGCCTAAAATGAGACACATCAATGCAACCCAACAACCCAATCAAAACATCAATATGTGTAATTTTATACAGGTAAACAAACTCTGATTCATTCCATATCCATATCTGTTCTGGCCTTTTTGTGCAAAACTCACACTTTTTGAGATACAATGTTACTTGCGGCTGGTAATTTGACAGATTCGTTTCTTCAGAGCTAAACCAAACTGCATGACGGAACATAGTGGGCACAGACATTTTTTTTTCAACACTGATGAATTCCCGAGAAATGCAGGAGTGTCTCTTCAAATTGAAATAGCCTGAGGAAGCTGACGTCATCACAAGATCGAAGTATTCTGTATGATATGTATTCAGATAAGACAAGCACACACACACACACACACACACACACACACACACACACACACACACACACACACACACAGATATCCATCTATCTATCTATCTATCTATCTATCTATCTATCTATCTATCTATCTATCTATCTATCTATCTATCTATAATTATATATATATATATATATATATATATATATATATATATATATATATATATATATATATATATATATATATATCATCATGGCTTGGCTTCGCGAACGAAGATTAAGGGCACTGTCCACGTCTGGTGCAGGCTCGCTGGTGGCTGTTCAGTCCAATGCGTGACAAACAAACCCGGCCGCAGCGGCTGCAGGGGAAAGTCGATTCTGGGGTTGATGTAGAGGGGACGCGGTTCTTCCTCCTCATTCGCCTCTCCTCAAGGGCTGCTCTGCGATTGTCCTCAAAGGAGGAGACCGACTGATGCACAGTGTGTCGCCAGGCCTGCCGGTCAGCAGCAAGGACTGACCACTGGTTATGGTCTATGAGACAGGCTGACAGAGATTTCTTCAGAGAGTCTTTAAATCTCTTCTTTGGTGCGCCTCTGTAGCGGTGTCCGGTGGAAAGTTCACCATAGAGAACCATCTTCGGTAGGCGATGGTCCTCCATTCTAGAGACATGCCCTGCCCAGCGTAGCTGCGTTTTCAGCAACATGGCCTCAATGCTGGTGATCCCTGCTTGCTCCAGCACCTCAGCATTCGTGGTGAAGTCGCTCCAGTGGATGTCGAGGATGGAGCGGAGACAGCGTTGGTGGAAGCGTTCCAGAATTCGCAGGTGGTGTCTGTATGTGACCCATGACTCAGAGCCGTACAGGAGGGTGGTCAGTACCACGGCTCTGTAGACACTGATCTTGGTGTCTTTCTTCAGGTGTTTGTTTTTCCAGACACGGTGGTAGAGTCTGCCAAAAGCGCCGTTTGCCTTTGCCAGTCTGTTGTCTACATCTTTATCAATCTTTGCGTCAGAGGAGATTGTGCATCCCAGGTAGGTAAACTGCTGGACTGTCTTCAGTTCTGTCTCACCAATTGTAATGTGAGGTGGGTGGTACGCTACCTGAGGTGCGGGCTGGTAGAGAACCTCTGTCTTCTTCAGACTGACTTCGAGTCCGAAGAGCTGGGCTGCCTCTGCAAAACAGGATGTTACATGCTGCAGGGCGGTTTCTGTGTGGGCTACAAGGGCAGCATCATCAGCAAAAAGTAGCTCTCGAATTTGTTGCTCCAGGATTTTGGTGTGGGCCTGAAGACGCCGCAGGTTGAATAGGCTGCCATCTGTGCGGTAGCGTATGAAAACTCCGTCTTCGTCATCAAGATCTTCTGTGGCCCGCTGAAGCATCATGCTGAAGAAGATAGTGAAGAGGGTTGGTGCAAGAGCGCAGCCCTGCTTCACCCCGTTTGTGATTGGGAAAGGCTCTGATAGGTCGTTGCTGTTTCTGACCTGGCCACGCTGGTCTTCATGTAGCTGGATCACCATGTTGAGAAACTTTGGGGGACAGCCAAGACGCTCCATGATCTGCCACAGGCCCTTCCTGCTCACAGTGTCAAATGCCTTGGTTAAATCAACGAAGGTGATGTACAGTCCCTTGTTCTGTTCGCGGCACTTTTCTTGAAGTTGTCTGAGCACGAAGACCATGTCAGTGGTATCCCTGTTAGCTCTGAAGCCGCACTGGCTCTCAGGGAGGTGGTGTTCTGCAACAGCAGGTACTAGTCTGTTGAGGAGAACTCTTGCAAGGATTTTGCCAGCGATGGAGAGTAGAGTTATCCCCCTGTAGTTGGAGCAATCTGATTTTTCCCCTTTGTTTTTGTAAAGGGTGATTATGATTGCATCACGAAGGTTTTGTGGTAACTTTCCCTGCTCCCAGCAGCAAACAAAAAATTCATGGAGCTTGCAGTGCAGTGTTTGCCCCCCGTTTTTCCATAATTCTGGTGGAATACCGTCGACGCCTGCAGCCTTCCCACTCTTCAGTTGTTCTATGGCTTTAGTTACCTCTTCCAGGGTTGGGGCTTCGTCCAGTTCTTCTTTCACTGGTTGCTGTGGGATCTGGTGGATCACTGTGTCATCAACAGTGCGATCAGCGCTGAAGAGGGTTTGAAAGTGTTCAGCCCAGCGGTTCAATATGGACATCTTGTCTGTGAGGAGTGCCTGGCCGTCAGTGCTGCGCAAAGGACTCAACACTTGGTGAGAGGGTCCATAGACTGCCTTCAAAGCTTCGTAGAAGCCTCTGTAGTCACCTGTGTCAGCGCAGAGCTGAGTTTTCTGGGTGAGGTTTTGTCCACCACTCGTTTTGGATAACTCTAAGCTGGCGCTGGAGGTTGCTGCATGTAAGGCGAAAGGCAGCTTTCTTTGCTGGACAAGATGGTTGTGCAAGGTGAGCCTGGTGGGCACTTCTCTTCTTCGCCAGCAGATCTTGTATTTCTTGGTCATTTTCGTCGAACCAGTCCTTGTTCTTCTTGGTGGAAAAGCCCAAGACCTCTGCAGAGGTCTGCAGGATGGCAGTTTTTAGGCGGGTCCAGAGCGTTTCTGGACAGGGGTCAGAGGGGCAGTCCTCGACTTCCAGCTTTGACTGGAGGTTGGACTGTAGCTCAGCCTTCACTTCAGCGGACTTGAGGCTGCCAACCTGGAGTTTCTTTCTGGGGGGACCTCCTCGTTTTGACTTTGGCTTGATGTGAAGGCTGAGGTTGCATCGCACGAGGCGGTGGTCTGTGTGACATTCTGCACTGGGCATCACTCTGGTGTGCAAGACATCACTTTGGTCTTTCTGGCGCACTAAGACGTAGTCTATGAGGTGCCAATGTTTGGACCGAGGATGCATCCAGGTTGTTTTTAGACTGTCCTTCTGCTGGAAGATTGTGTTAGTGATGATTAACTGCAGTTCAGTGCAGAACTCTAGCAGGAGACGCCCGTTGTCATTGCAATTCCCAACTCCATGTTTCCCCAGGACTCCCTTCCAGGCTTCTGAATCTCGGCCAACTCTAGCATTGAAATCCCCAAGGATAATGACCTTGTCGTCTGCAGGGGTGTTTCTTACCAGGCTGCGCAGGTCACAGTAAAATTTGTTCTTGTCTGCAGGGTCTGCTTGAAGAGTCGGGGAATACACACTGAAGAGAGTGATGTGCTGCTTGTTCTCCAGTGGCAGACGCATGGAGATGATACGGTCTGAATGACCTGTTGGTAAGTTCTCAAGCTTTGAGGCAATGGTGTTCTTGATCATGAAGCCTACACCTGAAAGGCGTCGTTCGGATTGGGGCTTGCCTGACCAGTATAAGGTGTAACCGGCGCCGTGTTCTTTGAGACTACCTACATCTGGGAAGCGGACTTCACTAAGAGCCGCGATGTCGATATTTAGTCGCGAGAGTTCGTGTGCAACTAAAGCAGAGCGTCGTTCAGGACGGTTGCTATCTGCTGTATCTAGCATGGTTCTGATGTTCCAGCATGCCAGTTTGAGACCTGTCACACCTTTAGAGGCAGGTGTGGAGCCACTTGATTTTGACTTTGTTGTTGCTCGACCGCTTGGAAAGATGCCCGTTGACCGCGGCTAGCCAACTGGGTGGTACGAGGATGAGCTTTCGTTAGGCCACCTTTTCTAAGCCCCTCTCCGTATGGAGCAAGCAGTGCTACCCCTAAAGAGGGCTGCTTGGTCATTCAGGGTGCTGCCGGGTGATGTTGTCATCCTCAGGTCAACAATCAGACGACCCATACTCCTGAATCGCCTGTATGCAGGATTGGAACTGCGGCTTCCAGTGACATCTTTCACCTGCCGCATTCGCCCCTTTCCCATCGCTACAGGGCTTGGGGATAGTAGGAAAAAGGGAGGATGAGGGGGGGACGTGGACTTGTCCTTGGGCCTGCGCATAGGATTTTTAAGGTGAGAGACAGTGCGCGCAGTACCGTTCCCACCCTTTCAACTCGCGGTTCATCTGCCATGGCCCAGCAAGCTGGGACGGTGACAGCGAGGTCCTCGGGTCGTAGGCAGATTTACAACTGGTGGTTGAA
Organism: Stramonita haemastoma; assembly: GCA_030674155.1. Lineage (NCBI taxonomy): Eukaryota > Metazoa > Mollusca > Gastropoda > Neogastropoda > Muricidae > Stramonita > Stramonita haemastoma. The sequence continues at coordinate 55,195,602 of CM060332.1, read as the reverse complement.
GGCTCAGCCAGCCATATATTAGGGATACACCAGCCCTCAGTTCTTTAGGCCTGCCAGCAGGGTATTTTAGTCTTCGCTATTTGCCCATAGCTGGGAGGCTGGTTCGTGGGCACCAGGGCGTATCCACACGACGGTGGGCCATGCGTGCCGCACGTAAGGGGGCCAGCTTTCCTCCCGGACCCAGTTATACCGCCAGGTACTCGGTCGCGCCATGACGTAGCAAGCTCAGTGAGAATAGGGGGCACCACGGGAAGGTGTTGCTACGGGCACAGTAATGTAGGAGAGGCCATTGCAAGTGACCACCTGCCCGTTTCCAGGCAGGGGCCCCCTCGGCGATCACTACACCTGGAAAGGAGAGGCTATGTTTTGCGCATTCACTTTCCTTAGGGAGAGCGGGACGTTGTAGCACCAGACCTCAACCCTGCCACAGGGGGTACAGTATCAAATACCATACCCCCCAATATATATATATATATATATATATATATATATATATATATATATATATATATATATATATATATATATATATATAACATCCTGATTGGTGAGATGTATGTATGTCCTTACAGACATCCCATGTATGCTTCTTGTAGTCATAAGCAAGAAATGTTCATGCTTTGTGTAAATTTGCTGACTATGGACATCAATTGACTTACAGGTCACTTGTATCATCTTCATTTATGCATGTACATTACTAGAAAGCCTTATACGTTATAGTCTAAAATTATATTTGTAAATTGTGTCAGATCGAAGGTCTCTGCTCCTGCTTACCATGTACGCTGATACTACCTGTGTCATGTGGGTAGATGGAGGCTTATCAGTCTGGGAAGGCAGATTAACTAAGAGACAGAGAATTAATTTCAAATATCTGCTATCCTGTAGCCATGCCCACAAATAGGAAAGGCTTCTGGAGTCAACCCTGAAGACATATTGATGTCAGAGTCCCCAGCAATTTTCCGGCAACTCCTGCAACTGCACTGGAACCAGAAGTATTGGTGATTGCCTTTCCAATGGACCATTTCAGCAATGTGGAGAGGGAGTCTGTTGCATGGCTAACAGTTTGCCCTCCATACTTACTTACCCAAGCTTTGAGCTCTGGACAGTTCACTACAACTTTGCTTTGCAGCATCGACACAATACGGGAAGCAGCAGTCTGCCAGTTACAAATCTGCATACTCTACTGGCATAGAGTCAAACACCAGGTGCTACTTCCAACCATGGGAGCCCTCCATATTTACTTACTTACTGTGAACGGTAACTGAATATTACTAGGCAGCTATTACCACACGTAAGCTGGGCAGTCCCCAGCCAGTAAGCTGCTGCCCTTCCATGACCCGTTAGGTGCTTGTGGTTAAGGTTGAAAAGCAACAAACAGATTGACAGTAATACTGTGTGCCAGGCAAAAGAAAAGTGAAGACTTCTGCCATGAAATTGGGCATGTGAACCAAAAGGACAAAGACACCAGCCTTCAAGTGCTTTTTTGGCATAATACCCTTTAGGCCTATATTTTCATGTTTGCACAAATTATTAGACATCTAGTGATCTACAACTCATTGTTAAACTTTAGCCAAATCCTGAACACTGAACCAAACACACACATACTCACACAGAAAGATGGTGAGACAAACACAGCTGTAAGCTGAAAGAAAATCGGACTAGGCCTACCCTAGCAAAGCAGGGAAAGTCCATCCTTAAACTGTGTAGCAGATGCTAATTTATAAACAAAGAAATGACAAGGAGTTCTAGGCATGGCTGCGC
>CM060332.1:55183841-55188841 GCA_030674155.1 Stramonita haemastoma | reverse complement strand
CCCACTGTTGACAAGATGTGATTTTTTTGCTGTAGATCAACATTCTCAAGATGACTCTTGCTTTGTCTAGTAAATCTCTCGAATAAGATCTAGAAAAAAAAATCCCTTTGCTCTGTTAGGCAAATCAACATCAGATTTAATTCTAACCTCTTCTGTGACAAAAATGTTGCATGATGAACTTCTGGCAATGTATTTCGTGCAAGCAAGCCATCATGGGCTTGGACTTCTCTGCACTGATTTCCATGCCGTATGTTTTAGAGGCATTGTTCATGTGTTCTGTTAGGCTGGCAAGCTCCTGTTCTAATCCTGCTAGTCCGTGAATGTTATCTGCGGAGCGGAGCTTTGTGATCTTTCTGCCACCAATTCTTATTGATCCTTTATGGTGTTCCAGTGCATCAGCTATGATTATCTCAAGGAAGATGTTTACCGTACTTTTGCTTATTCATGATTTTCAATAGGTTAATACTTTTTTTCTGGCCATATTAATTATGTATTCGTATTTTTTGTGAATTCCAGGTAAGTTTCGAAGTAATGATAAGGCCAAGGAATTTGATGGCTGCTCGTATTGAATGACGTCAATTTTCTAATATAAATGATGGAAGATCATTGGGATTACTATTATTATTAAAAAGTACAATATGTGTTTTTCTGGGGACAAAGGAAATCTATGTTCCTGAATATGGCGGTTGACCTTGTAAAGTTCTTTTTGGTATACTTTTAAAATATAATTTAAAGTCCTCTTAGAGGTTGTTCGTTTCATCGTTATATCCATCCACATACATATATCATCTACATATTGGGCAATGACTACATTGTTAGAAATACGTTTGGGCAAATATTAATTAAAATGGGTGCTATCACCGAACCTTGATATCCAACCACCTGAAGAGGTCTCAAATCTTGATAGGTATTCCCTACTCAAACTTGCAAGGTTGATTTACTCAAGAAACTTTTTATATAGTAATAAATGTATCCTGAAAGTCCTAGATGTTTTTTAGTTTATATAAAAACTCGGCATATCATTCAAACTTGTTTGTACGTTTTTTTATATCGAAAGAAGTTGCTAGAACATTTTTCCTTCTTGCAAATTGATGTTTAATTTGAGTGGTAAGTTTTCACTCAATGTTCAATTGATGGTTTTCCCTTTTGAAAACCTGTTTGGTTAGATGGAATAGTATCACTTTTACAACAGAAATGAGCTACTCTTTTTAAGATTATTTCCATTAGTTTACAGACAAGGGATATCAAAGCAATAGGTCTGTAACTTTTCTTGTCATTTCTAAGTTTTGCTTTAGTATTGTTACAATTGATTGCTTCCAAATATTAAGCAATTTACCTGTCATCCAACATGTTTAAAAAATTTTGAGCAAAACGACAATCTATTTTTCTGGTAGATGTTTTAACATGTCATTAGAATTACTGTAAAGTCCAACTGACGACTTCTTATTCAGCAGAAAAGATACAGCCTAACATATTTCATTTATAGTTAAAAGAGCATTAATGAAATGATCATTGTCAGATTCTGGATCCCTGTACTGATCCTTAGCTTCTTCCTTTGTTCTGTGTGAAACGTAGGCTTGGCGATAAACTCATATTCATAGACTCACAAAACTTTTCTAAAAAATGTTACTGCTTTCTCAAAGTTGCTAGGAGACTCTTTGAATTCAAGTTTCATTGGATAAGAACGTTAAGGAATTCCGTTTTTCATTTCATTTCTTTTTTTCCAGACTGTCCGATCATTTTTGTAGGTTTTTTAAAAATATATTACAAATGAAAGACCAGCACCTTTTTCTCTTAGATTCAGCTATAACTTTGTTGCTAGTTTTCTTTGCTTCTAAAAGTTTCTTGTAACTTATTGGGGATTTTCGTCTTGCATACATTTTATATTTCACGTTTGTATTATTAAAAACTGCCTCTTCACAAGCTGCATACCACCAAACATTCCCAATGTGTCTGTTTTACCTGTCTGATTTAACAGGGAGAATCGATAGATCTGCATCTCTGAGAAATGTGCTTGTAACTACTGAGTAGAGGTCATTTATCTCTGTTTTCTGTGTTCTTCAGATCTAAACTAGACAATAATCTTTCAAGCATAATCCAGTTTGCTGGCTTGTAGTTACATTTTTACAGCTTACGACACTTTGAAAGCACTAACGAAAATCACACAGCCTAAAGCCTCTGTTATTGAAGACAAAGAAGGACATCTTTTAACGGAAAACAATGCCATCCTCCAACGCTGGACAGAATACTGTGAGGGATTGTACAACTACCCACTACGCCCAGATACCAACATAGTTTCTGACAAACCCCCTGAACACCAAGATAAAGACCCACCAATACTAAGGTGTGAAGTAGATGCAGCTATTAAACAATTGAAGAAGGGGAAGTCCCTGGAATCGATAACATCCCAGCTGAACTCATAAAAAATGGAGGGAATGAACAGCAAGGCGATTCACAGAACTTTGTCAGATGATCCACGACACCAAAGAATGGCCAAAAGAATGGACACAATACCCCTGCCTAAGAGAGGAAACCTCAAGAAATGCCAGAACTACAGAACCATCAGTCTCATAAGTCACCCTAGCAAGATCATGCTGCAGGTAGTCCTCAACAGACTGAAAAACCAAGCGGAAAAACTCCTGGCAGAAGAACAAGCGGGCTTTAGACCAAAATGCAGCACAATGGAACAAATTTTCAATCTGAGAATTCTGATAGAGAAGCATCTCCAACACCAAAAAGACTTGTACCACAATTTCATAGATTTCAAAAAGGCCTTTGACAGGGTATGGCATGATGGCCTCTGGCAAGTACTCAGGCACTTCAACATTGACAGCTGCCTCATTGAAGTCATCAAGGCTCTGTACGAGAACGCAAGAAGTGCAGTTTTCATTAACAATCACGTGGGCGAGTTCTTCAAGACCACGGTTGAGGTTCGCCAGGGCTGCCCTCTCTCACCTGTCCTCTTCAACCTCTTCCTCGAAAACATCATGACAGAGACACTGCAAAACCACCACACTTCCATCTCCATTGGTGGAAGACCCCTTTGCAACCTCAGATTTGCAGATGACATTGACCTCATGGGCAGCGGCAAACAAGAACTGCAAATCCTCACAGACAATTTAACAGATCGAGCGAGCGCATACGGCATGGAGGTCAGTACAGAGAAATCAAAGATCATGGTCAACAGCACCAGTAATGACATCACGGAAATAAAGATGAATGGAGAAATACTAGAAGAGGTGAGGCAATTCAAATACTTAGGCTCCATCCTAACAAAAGATGGCACATCAATGATCAAACAATGAAGTGAAAGCTCGCACTGCAGCAGCAACATCTGCTCTAGTCAGACTTGAGAAGATCATCACAAGCAACAACATGAGCTTCTGCACCAAATACCACCTTTACAAATCCCTCGTGATATCTATCCTCCTATATGGCTGTGAATCATGGACTCTGACAGCAGAGTTAGAGAGGAGAATCCAAGCATTCGAGAACAAGTGCCACAGAAGACTCCTCAAAATATCATACAAAGAACACAAGACCAATAATTATGTGAAAGAAGAAATCAAAAAGCGTGTGGGCCTCCAAGAGCCTTTGCTCTCCACCATAAAGAGGAGAAAGCTAATGTGGTTTGGCCACACCACAAGACACAACACCCTAGCAAAAACCATCCTGCAAGGAACAGTCGAGGGCAAGAGAAGAAGAGGCCGCCAAAAGAAATCATGGGTTGACAACATCAAAGACTGGACCGCCCAACCCCTACAACACCTCCTACTAGCCACACAGGATCGTGAAGCATGGAGAAAGATCTCTGTTGCGTCTTCTCTCATGTCCCCAGTACGTCCTTTGGGACATGGGACTGAGTGAGTGAGTGAGAGTGAGTTACATTTAGGGATCTTGTCTGTCAGGGTTTCATGATACTTTCATGCTCTTCTAATTTATGATCAAAGGTAATGATGATTGGTATCTGGTCACTACTGAGGGATTAATTATATGTATTCCATTCACATTCTGATGCTAAAGCTGGAGATATTAAAGCGAGCTCAATGGCTGAAGCCCTGTGAGTAGACAATGTTTAATGTCAGGGATGCTTGATATGTGTTTCAACAAAACGATTACTTCTAGCTAAGGTGCAGCCTTTGTCCCAACAGGGTGAGTAGGCATTACAATCCCCAGCGATTAACCATTTGCCGTTAGTCCTGAGAGACTGTGAATCGATTCGGTGTTAAACTCATTTTGGCCCTGAGGTAAACTGAAACAACACGCAAAATTAAATGATCATTGAATCTATCACTGCACATGTATGTAGATCTGGTATATGAGAAGGAGCTGAAGATGGTCTTAAATTATAATTTATTCCCGTTTGAATCTTAATTGCCACATTGATTTTGGTAACACTTTATGTTTGCTGACATAGCCGGTGGATAATAATAACCTGGTAATATCGGCAACTTAGAGATCTGTTTACACATTGATGACGGTAGTATGAGAACTCGAACTCGATAATTATTCTTAGTATGATGTTGGAGTAGATAAGAAAAGTTAGATGAGATAGATCTAGTGTTCCATTGCATAAGTTTTCTGGTGGGTGATTTAAGTGTCATTCCTGTGTAACTGGACAAAAAGAAACAGAAGCAAGCCAGAGAGAGGAGGAAAATTTACGTACAGAAATGAAACCTGATCTCAAGAAGTGATAGGGATGGTTGTGATAGTAATAATGATAGAAACCAAAACACACCCACAATGGGGAAAAGGGAGGGGGTGTCCAAAAATAATATAACTAAAATGTTTGTCCTCAAACGTAATGGATAAACTGTAAAACACTGGCAAGCCAAATCTTGAAAGAGAGTGTTTATGCAGTTTATATACACAAACATGGCACTGCTTGACTAAAGTAGAACGACTGGATATCAAAATTTAGGAGCAAACATACAACTGTTCGTGATTGTTCCGCCATGGGCTATAATTTCTTACCTTATGTCCACTGGGATAGAAGGGGG
>CM060332.1:55176341-55178841 GCA_030674155.1 Stramonita haemastoma | reverse complement strand
AACTTGTTCTTCTGTGGAGGGTCTCGGAGTGTCAGAAACATGTCCAAAGCTTTAGAATGACACTGTCAAAGGACGGCTGTCTACTATAGCGGATCAGTGTAAAGCAAAGGTTTTGGACGACTGACCGCAATAGCGGATTTGCTGTTTGCAGATTTTTCACGCAGCGGCCGCATGATACTATGACTTGACTTACTTGACTTATGCCTGTAAATTCCCTTGGGAACAAAAGGCCGCAACAACACTCTTTCAACGGACTCGGTTCTGGGAGATCCTCTTCAGCTCGGCCCATGTCATTCCGGCTGCCTTCGTCTCTGCTTCAGTGCTTCTGCACCAGGTCTGTTTTGGTCGACCTACTTTCCGCTTCCCTTGTGGGTTCCAGTCGAGGGTCTATCTGGTGACATTTGAAGAAGGCTTGCGGAGCATATGGCCGATCAATCTCCATTATTTTTCTTTTCTTGATCTCCGTCTCGATTGGAGCGTGTCTGGTCCTGTCCCACATTTCTTCGTTTGAGACGATTTCTGGCCGCCTGATACCGAGGATGTTCCTGAAACATCTGTTGGTGAATGTCTGTAGTTTGTGGGTGTTGGTCTTTGTCACCCGCCAGGTTTCTGAGCCATACAGTAGGACCGAATTGACGTTGGTGTTGAATATTGGGATCTTGTTGTGGAGTGAGTTGATATCCAGATTGGGCGAAGGGTGTTGAAGGCATGACGGGCTTTATTTATTCAGCACTTGATGTCTTCGTCCGTCCCCCCAGATTTACTGTCGATACTTCCCAGGTAAGTAAATTTGTCGACTTCCTTGATTTTTTCTTGGTGATACTATGACTAGTGCGGCTAAACTTAGCTTTGTAAGCCTGTGCAAGGTCAAATACAGAGCGTTGATGAGTAAATCCGTGTGTTCCAAACTCTTTGTTTGCGGTTGCAAAGAGTAGCCCACACGGAATATCCAATACGGAGTACTAAATTCGGGTATTTTCTCCATGCTAGTGAAAGCTCAAAAATTAAAATGGTAGCCTCAATCTTTTTTATATGCACTAACCCAGAATGCTATACATAGGTTAAGAAATTTTCAAATTCTAGATAATGTGTTTCGTATTTTTATGATTTTTTTTTTTTACTAACCATTACCGGTCTGTGGGGAAAAGCAAGGAAGACAATTGACCGTCCTGAGTGAGCATTATTAAAACTATTGCTATTTGTACCATGACTTTAACAGTCTACAATGAGTAACAGGCATAATCAGCCGTAGCCCGCAAGAACAGTAGTTGAAAAAATAATGTTGGAACTCAAAGAAGATTTTATTAGCTTACTAGCTTCTAGTTGTAAATCTAGAATAGTTCTGTAGGATAAGAGGGCTAGGGTTAATCTCTTAGTATAACGTCTGTGGGTGTAAAAAGCTACAGGCACACACACACACACACACACACACACACACACACACACACACACACACACACACACAACACACACACACATTCACACACACATACACACACAAGCACGCGCGCGCGAACGCACACACACACACACACACACACACACACACACACACACACACACACACACACACACACACACACACACACACACACACACACACACACACACCACACACACACACACACACACACGTGCTCATGTTTCTGGCAGGAGTAATAATTATGCATGCGCAATTAAAGCATAGAGCAGATAACTAAACATAAAGAAGCAGACGTTCACCCTCACATACTCCGAGTTTGTGAACCAGAGCCCTGAGCAATGCTTGGGGTATGTGTTGGTGAAACATCTGTTTGACACCTTTTATATTTTCTTTTCTAGTTCACATTTTACTCGTTCTCTATTCTTTTTTTTTATCTTAGAGTCTTTGATTTCCAAAATAATGGAATAATCTCCCACGTTCTATTTCAACATTTAATCCCTGTCTGTATGTGCAGCTTTGCCAGTCCTGTCATCAGCTCCCCCACCAGCACACAGTGGCCTACTCTCCCGGAAAGCGGAAGTGTGCGCAAGATGTTCTGTGTGCGTTCGCACACTAGACCACGGATTATAGTCTTATTGGAAGGACATTTAAGAGGGGAGTACTGTCGGTACTGATGTTAACTCCAGAGGAAAAATCCTCTTGAACGAGATAGGAACCCGGGTGATCATATCACGGAAGCAACGGGCATTAATCTAACCACCGGGCTAATCCGTCCCCCGTGTTGAACCAATGACAATTGTGACGCTCCACCACGAAATGAGTCGCTTAGCACCTCACACACTTTTCAGGTAGGAGCCATTTTAGGCAGGTGGGGGTCATCGTCGTCGTTGTTATTGGTTTTGCTGTTTTTGTTTTTTATCTATTTTATTCTATGTATATACCACTTTATATTGTGATGGGGTGGTAAGTCAATTATCTCCCATGTGATCAGAGCGCGGCGATATCAGCGTTGTGTTTCTATTTAGAGACACACCTGTGAATTGTCCATGCTCTGTTTTCTTGGGTAGTAGTCGAAAA
>CM060332.1:55131341-55143841 GCA_030674155.1 Stramonita haemastoma | reverse complement strand
ACCATCCTGCCACCGTCCTGATAATATATATATATATATATATATATATATATATATATATATATATATATATATATATATATATATATATATGGAGAGAGAGAGATGAGGGGGGGGGGGGAGGGGAGAGAGAGAGACAGAGACAGACAGAGAGAGAGAAAGGAACGAAAAAAAAATCCTAGCACACAATCTGTCCAAAAGTTGGGGGAATGCTATTTAAACTGATAGATGCCCTTGCATCCCTGCAGAGACATCTTGGAGATGAGAAAAATATAGGGCCCTGAGACCACCACACGTTATCTCTCTGTGGAATTCTGAAGATGCACTGATACTTTATGCAGTGATTGTAACGCAGTCAAGGGAAACGGAGAAACTGCATCATCCTTGGGGAACAGCAAGTTTATCAACAATCCATGAAGATAGCGGCTATCAATAGAATGAAGCACTTTGATAAAGTTGTTTTCGTTTTATTCGCGAATGGTCGTTTATGTGTCCTTTTGAGTACAGACTACGCAACCCTGCTAATAGTCTGCTCGTCATTAATTTATTATTGAGGATGGAATAGCTCACTTGGGGACATGATACCTTTGTTGGGAGGATAGCTCTGTGGGCAGATAGCTCTTGTTGGGGACGGGATACCTCTGTTGGGGACGGGATACTTGTGGGACGATGCTCTGTTGGGGCGGAACGGGGAAAACCTCTGTTGGGACGGGATAGCTCTGTTGGCGACGGGATACTCTCTGTTGGCGACGGGATAGCTCAGTCGTCATAGCACTCGCTTTCCCTAATGATAAGTTAAGCAGCATCGAGCATGGTTACCAAGTGGATAGATCTAGTGACTGCTTGTGTGCCTTGGTTTCAGTACTGTCCCCCAGTTCACCCAGTTGTAAATGGGCACCTGCCCTTTTTAGGGTCAGGGAAGGTAAAGCAGCGAGGGAGAGAGGAGATGGGCGCCGCCCTCAAAATGTTGGATTCTAGAGAAGCTGAGGTCTCCGATGTCTCACTACCCTTCGACCACATAGGTTATGGGACACCTTTATCTTTACTTTTTTTTCCTTCTTCATTAAAACCGCAAACACAACATGCATTCTTCTATCAGCGTATTAGTTTTATTCATTGATGATAATGATAACAAACGATAATGGTGATGACAATGATAATGTTATCATTTGTTCATACTGACCAACCAAAGGCTATGGCGTGTTGATTGTGTTTCAAAACATACCACACAAAAACAATAAAGCTGATAAAGGGAGGGCACTTGAATTACTGTGTCCACCTTGTTCTAGGGTAAATGACCCTAATTTCCTATGTCTCACAATGTTCCATTCTGTAATAACTCAAACTTGCAGCAGGTAAATTTCGTTTCTATTTGTTAAAAAAAAATATGGTGATTGCTGTAGACCTTGGATTAGTTAATGTCTGTGATCCCGTAAAGCATTACGCTAGTATTGAAATGATGATGTGTTCATTTCTGTGACAGAATTCTTGTTTGTTTGGAAAAGACAGAATTGGGTACTTAATGTTAGGCAAGTTCTGCTACAGTTTAGAAGTAAAAAAAATACAAGTACACTGTATAAAAAAGGAACATACACACACTGACACACAGACACACAGACACACATACACACATACACACAACACACACACACACACACACACACACACACACACACACACACACACACACACACACACACACACACACACACACACACACACACACACACACACACACATACACACACACACACCACACGTGCACACACACACACAGAGGCAGACATGCATACACACACACACACACACACACACACACACACACACACACACACACCACACACACACACACACACACACACACACAACCAGTTCATATTTTATTTTCTGCAAGTATATATACACGAAAGGAATTAAAGAACCGGCAGGTCTATATATACATTTTTGACCCACAAACTCTAAAAATTCCAGCCCCTAATTTACCAGACCCCGACGAGATTCGAACCCACGACTTCAAAACATAAGATTAAAGTCGAACGGTCTTAACCACTCAGCTATAGCGTCAATCCAAAGAAAGAGATAACACTGGAAATGAGCCAAGAAACCTGGTCATAATATGGTCACAAAAGATCTCTCGAAGGAGCCCGAATGTAAATTATGCATGCTATGATTGTAACAGAAGACTGACTTGGCACAGCAGAGAGAGGGGAGAGGAGAAATGATATGGATGTCTCTTGGGAACAGCAGGGTTTCCAGTAGTTCAGGCAGATACGGGGCTGCTATCATTGGCATGAAGCACTTGGTATTTTTTTGTTTTGTTCTTGTAGTAGTTGTTATTAGCACTGGCGATTTATCTCTCCTTTGTGTACAGTTTACAGACCGGATTGCTAATGTTCTGCTCGTAATTTATTCATGATAGTTTAGGATTTCTGCAAAAAAAGAAGGATTTTAAAAGAAAAAAAATAATGTACAGATTTTCAAGCACAAAGATAGCAGGGTTTTGCTGCCTTTGTTGTTCCGTTCTGTGTTCTAAGGTTTCCACACCCCTCCCACTTTTATTTGTCTGTTTGTCTGACTACTGCATGCTTGTCTGTCTGTCTCTGTCTCTCTGTCTCTTTCTCTCGGTCACCGTATTATTGACATTGAACCACTAAATCTAGCACATTATTGTCAAATTTCATGACCATATTTCATGTGCTGGATCTGTAGTTCTGCATTCTTCTTACTCGAAAGCTCAAACAGGAAGTATTGTTGTCCGTCATATGATTAACAAATGCGTCGAACTTACGATGCCATCGATGATGACGACGATAATAGTGGATCGGTGGTCTAAGTGGTAATGCAGCTGCCTAGAATGCGAAAAGTTCGGGTCGGAGTGTGCGGTGGTTCAAATCCCGTTTGGTCCAAAACTTTTTCCCCATCCATATGACCATGAGTGATGGTATGGGCGCTAGTCTTTCGGATGAGACGATAAACCGAGGTCCCGTGTGTTACACATCTTTATTTAGCGCACGTAAAAGAACCCACGGCAATAAGGGGTTGTCCCTGGCAAAATCCTGTAGAAAAAGCCACTCTGATGGGGAAACAAATACAGTTGCAGACAGGATACAGAAAAAAAAGGCTAGGCGCTGCACTTGTGGCGATGCGCTCTCCTCTGGGAGACCAGCCCAAATTTCACCAGAGAAATCTGCTGTGACATAAAGTGGTAAAAAAAAAATGAAAAAAAGAGAATAAAATAAATGGCGGTTGTGGCGATGATAACAAAGACAGTGGTAACGTTTTTGTTTTTTGGTCAAGATTTATAGTCTATTTGAGCCAAAGGCCATCCATGTCTTTATTGAGCGAAATCAATCTGTCAGGAATTTCAACAAACAGCAGAAAAGCAAACGAGGGGGAAATAATCCGTTAATCGTATCAACCATGTCAGAGTAACCGCCCTGTGCTTCCTTTATCCCACAATGCATCATTCTGTCATGGAGGGTGACAGTTTACAGCCAGATAAAGCAGCGCTAATAAAGTTGCTCAATTTCTCTCGGCTATTGTTGTTGAATGCGGACCCATGCTTTCCAATCTGTAATGCAATATGTTTGGTAGTGATGACATTGCACGGGTGTTGATTTTTTCTGACAGATTTATTGGTTCTTTGGAGAAAAAAGAGAAAAATTTCAGGAACTGTCACAAATTTGTTTGTGTTTCCTCATTGGTGAAGAAGAAAAATAATAAACTGATGTGACACGGGGAAGAGGGGTGCTTTAATTTTAATGCTTATTTTATTTATTTTCTTTACTCTATTCTTTTATATCGAGGATAATGAAATAAGCACTCATGTGCTTTTTTCTTCCAGTCCCCGTGTGTATGCAGTTTATAAATATTGTCATATTTTCCCACCGGCAAACAATGGCCTACACTTACAAAAAGCAGAACAGCATTTAACGTGTGCGCAAGATGTTCTGCGTGCGGTTCGCACACGGGGCATCGGTTTAAAGTCTCATCCGAAAAAACTTTTAGGGAGAATGGAGTCAGCACTGATGTTAACTACAAAGGAAAAATCCCCTCGAACGGGAATCGAACTCCTGTCGTCAAATTGAGAGCTCAATGTTCTGACCACTAGGCTATCCCGTCCCTTAAAATTGTACACGTATTTATGGATTCTAAATTGAATAGCTTACAGCATGTTTGTACTTCTGAGGACTTTCTGTTCATTTACTAGACTACTGAGTTTTCTTGTTGGTCCCAGTTCATGTCGTTTGTTTCATTTGTTCTTTTATCTATCCAACAACTCTGAGTAGCCTTCTAAAAAAAGTGTCAGAAGCTTTGTTTTTTTTTCTAATTCTTGCTGCAGACAGGAAAAACTTGGGTGGCGCTGCAGTTGTGGCGATGCACTCTCTCCAGGGACTGACTTATGCCTGTGAATTCCCTTGGGAACAAAGGGCCGCAGCGTCACTCCTCCAAGGACTGGGTTCTGGGAGATCCTCTTCAGCTCGGCCCACGTCATTCCGGCTGCTTTCGTCCCTGCTTCAATGCTTCTGCGCCAGGTCTGTTTTGGTCGACCTACTTTCCGCTTCCCTTGTGGGTTCCAGTCAAGGGCCTGCCTGGTGATGTTTGAAGCAGGCTTGCGGAGCGTATGGCCGATCCATCCCCATTTCCTTTTCTTGATCTCCGTCTCGATTGGAGCGTGTCTGGTCCTGTCTCACAGTTCTTCGTTTGAGATGACTTCTGGCCACCTGATACCAAGGATGTTCCTAAGACATCGGTTGGTGAATGTCTGGAGTTTGTGGGTGTTGGTCTTTGTTACCCGCCAGGTTTCTGAGCCATACAGTAGGACCGACTTGACATTGGTGTTGAATATCCAGATCTTGTTGTGGAGTGAGAGCGCTGTTGATCTCCAGTATGAGGTATACAAAAAAAACAACAAGAACAAAAATAAATACATGAAAAAATAGATAATTAAACAAACACATTTATAATAAAACAAACACATCGGTTCATTTTGGTGTGCGTGTGTGTGTGTGTGTGCGTGCATGCGTATGTGCGTGTGGGCGTGTGTGTGTGTGTGCGTTTATGTGTGTGTGTGTGTTGGTGCGTGTGTGTGTATGTGTATGTGAGTGTGTGTGTGTATGTGTGTGCGTGTGCCTGTGTGTGTGTGTGTGTCCAGGAGTCACAACCGTAAAGCATGACGGACCATACTGTAGAAAAAAACCAAACAGGAGCTAGCCAAACAAAACATGTACAATAGCTGTGAACAGTGCTTTGCTCAGTGGGTGACCACACACAGACACAGCTAGGGGCAGTGAGTGCTGGAACCAGGATCGGAAATTGGACTGGTCTCAATCAGTGGGGATCTGTGAAAGGTGGTTGAGTTTACAGTCATGCTTTTTGCCTGAGAGAGAGAGAGAGAGAGAGAGAGAGAGAGAGAGAGAGAGAGAGAGAGAGAGAGAGAGAGAGAGAGAGAGAGACAGACAGACAGACAGACAGACAGACAGACAGACAGACAGACAGACAGACAGACAGACAGAGACCGAGACCGACGACAGACAGACAGACAGACAGACCGCCCGACAGACAGACAGGTACTCGGACGACATTTAGACCAGACTATAAACCGAGACCCCGAGTGCGAACGCACGCAGAGCATCTTGCGCACACGTCAAAACCCCGTTCCGCCTTTCGGAAGAGCAGGCCATTGTGTGCCGGTAGGAGCGGATGACAACATTATTTTAGAAAATAAAACATCATACACACAGTTGTCGTGTTTCGTCACCATCCCTGAGGAAAAATCGGGGAGTTGGAGTCCCCAGGGCGGCTCGGTGATATATATATATATATATATATATATATATATATATATATATATATATATATATATATATATCTTGGGTTTTACGCTTCCGTGTTGCACTGCTGTAAAAAGCCTGACAAGTCAGGACCAGGACATCCTACTTGAACAGGAGAGAGAATTGTTATCGTTTAAATCTGTCTAGGAAAAGGCAGAAGATTAAGAATGGAGCCCAGAAATCAGACAAGATGGAAATGACAGAGTAAAAAAAAAAAAAAAGGAAACGCACCAAAAACAAAGAAAGGGATAGAAAAGAGGGAATTTCTAACACAGAATTTCCAGGAGGTAGGGACAGTGTATACATTGACAGGTCACCAGCATCACCAACGGGGAAAATGTTCCTTGGTGTTTTTCCCTTCATTCTCCCCAGATGTGCTTGCCAGTGATGCGCCCTGGGTTTTTCGCTCGTTTCCCGTCCTGCTGTCTAAAATGTTAACTATAGTAAAAAAAAAAAAAAAAAAAAAAAAGTTACCCGTGTTGTGTGTGTGTGTGTTTTGTGGATATGTCTGTGTTTAGCACTTTGCATAACACCTAACAGTAGGTGGGTTTTTTTACGTGTAGCATACAGAGGCAATGTGATTTCATGAAAACCAAAAAAAAATCGAACATTTTAAGACATGGCTTCTTTTTTATTTCATTGTTTTAGGGGACAACATAGTCCCCTCCCACAAATCATTCATGTCTGGTCCCTGTCACGTACCAACATCAATAAGGTACGTATGTAGTTTACAGTTTTATCATCTGGTGTATACTGGAATGATACATCACTTAACCTCACTGTAACATCACCAGTGTACAGCGAAAGAATAAAACCGACTGGCCTTTTTCACAGACATGTGTTGTTTTTTTTACGAAACAAGGCATGCAAGTGCCTGCTAACTGTGTCAATCAAAGTGGTGTCCATATGACTGCAGTGGTGTGGTGAAATATTGCTGGTGTGACTGTCACTGTGAGTTCCTTCTCTTCCCAGGGACCAGTCCACACACAAGGCACATGACCTGTTCCACTAGTTTAAGCTGATAGATTCTTTGACAGGGATTGTAAACTAAATTTTACAGGAAAACTGATTTACGTCCTCTGGTCAGTAGGTATAATAATGTTTTATCTGTTTAGAAGCAAACGTCGTTAACACTGCGGAGACACTTTTGAAACGCTACAACAACTCAAAAAGGGAGAGAACTAGAAACCTGCAGAATTGAACAGGAAAAAAAGCAACATGGGAAGCAATGCACAATGCTCCCCCCTTCTTCTTCTTTTCTTTAGATAAGATAAACATAAAGTAATCTCTGTGTCTCTAAATTTGTTTCTGCCTATCTTTGTCTCTATCTCTTTCTGTACTTGTCTTTCTCTGTCTGTTGTTTTTTTCTCTCTCTCTCTGTCTCTCTCTGTCTCTGTCTCTCTCTGTGAATGTTTTACCAAAATGTCCTTTCTTGTTGTATAACAGTTATTGAGTTTTATGCATCTTTTCGTACATCTTGATGCCTAATATATATATATATATATATATATATATATATATATATATATATATATATATATATATATAGATAGATAGATAGATAGATAGATAGATTAGATAGATAGTATAGTAGGCACTCATCAGTCACGGAAGACTATGGAGTTGCGCTCTAGTCTTTAGAGCGCAAAGCCTTTGCAAGTATGTATGGAGGGCAAGCTGTTACCCATGCAGCAGACCCCCCACTCTCCACGGCACTGGAATGATCCATTGGAAGGGCATTGACCGATATGAATGGTTCCAGTACCGTCGCAGGAGCCACCAGAACGTTGCCATATTCCTACAGCCCCGAGCCGCTCTGGGACTCCAACTCCCCGATTTTTCCTCAGGGATGGTGTCTAAACACGACACCTGTGTGCATGCTGGTTTGTTATAATTTTGTCATCCGCTCCTACCGGCACACGATGGCCTACTCTTCCGAAAGGTGGAACGGGGGTTTTAACGTGTGCGCAAGATGTTCTGCGTGCATTCGCACACGAGGCCTCGGTTTCGAGTCTCATCCGAATGACTGTGACATTCAGTTCGATTTTTTCGTCAAACTGGGAAGAAAGGGCGAGACTGGGTACGAACCCAGAAACTCACGATCTACATATTGATAGGCGAACGTCTTAACCATCCTGCCACCGTCCTGATATATATATATATATATATATATATATATATATATAATATATATATATATATATAATATAATATATATATATATATATATATATATATATATATATATATATATATATTATATATATATATATATATATATATATATATATATATATATATATATATATATATATATATATATATATATATATGGAGAGAGAGAGATGAGGGGGGGGGGAGAGGGAGAGAGAGAGACAGAGACAGACAGAGAGAGAGAAAGGAACGAAAAAAAAAATCCTAGCACACAATCTCTCCAAAAGTTGGGGGAATGCTATTTAAACTGATAGATGCCCTTGCATCCCTGCAGAGACATCTTGGAGATGAGAAAAATATAGGGCCCTGAGACCACCACACGTTATCTCTCTGTGGAATTCTGAAGATGCACTATATTTTATGCAGTGATTTTAACGCAGCCAAGGGAAACGGAGAAACTGCATCATCCTTGGGGAACAGCAAGTTTATCAACAGTCCATGAAGATAGCGGCTATCAATAGAATGAAGCACTTTGATGAAGTTGTTTTTGTTTTACTCGTGAATGGTCGTTTATGTGTCGTTTTGAGTACAGACTACGCAACCCTGCTAACAGTCTCCTCATCATTAAGCACACGTTAAAACCCCGTTCCACCTTTCGGAAGAGCAGGCCATAGTGTGCCGGTAGGAGCGGATGACAAAATTATATTTAAAAAAAAACAGCATGCACACAGGTGTGTTTAGACACAATCCCTGAGGGGAAAAAAATGGGTAGGCGCTGCACTTGTGGCGACGCGCTCTCTCCGGGGAGAGCAGCCCGAATTTCACGCAGAGAAATCTGCTGTGACATAAAGTGGTATATAAAAAAAATCTCACTAGGGGACGAGATAGCTCAGAAGGGGAAGGAATAGCTCAGTCGTCATAGCACTCACTTTCCCTAAGCAAATGTTAAGCAGCATCAAGCATGGCTACCAAGTGGATTTGTAACCGCTTGTGTGCCTTGGTTTCAGTACAGTCTCCCACTTCATCCAACTGTAAATGGGTACCTGCCCTTTTTAGGGTCAGGGAAGGTAAAGCAGCGGCGGATAGGAGATGGGCGCCGCCCTCAATATGTTGGATTCTAGAGAAGCTGAGGTCTCCGATGTCTCACTACCCTTCGACCACATAGATTATGGGACACCTTTATCTTTACTTTTTTTTGCCTTCTTCATTAAAACCACAAACACAACATGCATTTTTTTTATCAGCGTATTAGTTTTAATCCTTAATGATAATGATAAAAATCGATAATGATGACGACAGTGGTGTTATCATTTATTCCTACCGACCAACCGAAGGCTCTGGAGTGTTGATTGTGTTTCAAAACATACCACACAAAAACAATAATGCTGATAAAGGGAGGGCATTTGAATTATTTTGTCCACCTTGTCTAGAGTAAATGACCCTAGTTTCCTATGTCTCACAATGTTCCATATCATAATGACTCAAAATTGAAGCAGGTAAATTTCGTTCCTATTTCTTATAAAAAAAAAATGTGATTGCTATAGTCTTTGGATTAATTAATGTTTCTGAACCCGTGACGCATTACGCTGGTATTGAAATGGTGGTGTTTTCCTCTCTGTGACAGATTTATTGTTTGTTTGGAAAGAAAAAGAGCTGGGGATTTAGTGTTAGGCAAGTCCCGCTACACAATTTAGATGTGAAAGATACAAGTAGAATGTATAAAGAAAAAATTAACACACGCGCAGGCAGGCAGGCAGGCAGGCAGGCAGGCAGGCAGGCAGGCAGGCAGGCAGGCAGGCAGGCACACACACACAACACACACACACACACACACACACACACACACACACACACACACAACACACCACACACACACAACCAGTTCATATTTCATTTTCTGCAAGTATATAGGCCTATACACGAAATGAATCAAAGAACCGGCAGGTCTATATATATACATTTTTGACCCACAAACTCTAAAAATTCCAGCTCCTAATTTACCAGACCCCGACGAGATTCGAACCCACGACTTCAAGTATACATAAGATTAATGTCGAACGGTCTTAACCACTCAGCAATAGCGCACATCCAAAGAAAGAGATAACACTGGAAATGAGCCAAGAAACCTGGTCATAATATGGTCACAAAAGATCTCTCGAAGGAGCCCGAATGCAAATTATGCATGCTATGATTGTAACAGAAGACTGACTTGACACAGCAGAGAGAGGGGAGAGGAGAAATGATATGGATGTCTCTTGGGAACAGCAGGGTTTCCAGTAGTTCAGGCAGATAGGGGCTATCATTGGCATGAAGCACTTGGATATTTTTTTTTTGTTCTTGTAGTAGTTGTTATTAGCACTGGCGATTTCTCTCTCCTTTGTGTACAGTTTACAGACGGATTGCTAATGTTCTGCTCGTGATTTATTCCATGATAGTTGAGGTTTTCTGTAAAAAAAAGGGGATTTAAAAGAAAAAAAAAGTACAGATTTTCAAGCACAAAGATAGCAGGTTTTGCTGCCTTTGTTGTTCCGTTCTGTGTTCCAAGGTTTCCTCACCCGCTTTTGTTTGTTTTTTTCTGTTTGTCTGACTGTCTGCCTGCCTGCTTGTCTGTCTGTCTGTCTCTGTCTCTCTGTCTCTTTCTCTCGGTCACCGTATTATTGACATTGAACCACTAAATCTAGCACATTATTGTCAAATTATCATGACCATATTTCATGTGCTGGATCTGTAGTTCTGCATTCTTCTTACGTCGAAAGCTCAAACAAGAAGTATTGTTGTCTGTCATATGGTTAACAAATGCGTCGAACTTACGATGCCATCGATGATGACGATGATAATAGTGGATCGGTGGTCTAAGTGGTAATGCGCCTGCCTAGAATGCGAAAAGTTCGGGTCGGAGTGTGTCGGTGGTTCAAATCCCGTTTGGGTCCAAAACTTTTTCCCCATCCATATGACCATGAGTGATGGTATGGGCGCTAGTCTTTCGGATGAGACGATAAACCGAGGTCCCGTGTTTTACACATCTTTATTTAGCGCACGTAAAAGAACCCACGGCAATAACGGGGTTGTCCCTGGCAAAATCCTGTAGAAAAAGCCACTCTGATGGGGAAACAAATACAGTTGCAGACAGGATACAGAAAAAAAAAATGGCTAGGCGCTGCACTTGTGGCGATGCGCTCTCCTCTGGGAGACCAGCCCAAATTTCACACAGAGAAATCTGCTGTGACATAAGTGGTAAAAAATAAAATGAAAAAAAGAGAATAAAATAAATGGCGGTTGTGGCGATGATAACAAAGACAGTGGTAACGTTTGTTTATTTTTTGGTCAAGATTTATAGTCTATTTGAGCCAAAGGCCATCCATGTCTTTATTGAGCGAAATCAATCTGTCAGGAATTTCAACAAACAGCAGAAAAGCAAACGAGGTGGAAATAATCCGTTAATCGTATCAACCATGTCAGAGTAACCGCCCTGTGCTTCCTTTATCCCACAATGCATCATTCTGTCATGGAGGGTGACAGTTTACAGCCAGATAAAGCAGCGCTAATAAAGTTGCTCAATTTCTCTCGGCTATTGTTGTGAATGCGGACCCATGCTTTCCAATCTGTAATGCAATATGTTTGATAGAGATGACATTGCACGGGTGTTGATTTTTTCTGACAGATTTATTGGTTCTTTGGGAAAAAAAGAGAAATATTTCAGGAACTGTCACAAATTTGTTTGTGTTTCCTCATTGGTGAACAAGAAAAATAATACACTGATGTGAAAAGTAGAAGAGGGGTTCTTCAATGTTAATGCTTTTTTTATTCTTTATTTTATTCTTTTATATCGAGGATAATGGAATAAGCACTCGTGGTTTTTTTTTCATCCAGTCCCCGTGTGTATGTAGCTGTGTAAATATTGTCATCTATTTCCATCGGCACACAATGGCATATTCTTACGAAAAGCGAACAAGATTTAACGTGTGCGCAAGATGTTCTGCGTGCGGTTCGCACACGGGGCATCGGTTTAAAGTCTCATCCGAAAAACTTTTAGGGAGAATGGAGTCAGCACTGATGTTAACTTTAAAGGAAAAATCCCCTCGAACGGGAATCGAACTCCTGTCGTCAAATTGAGAGCTCAATGTTCTGACCACTAGGCTATCCCGTCCCTTAAAATTGTACACGTATTTATGGATTCTAAATTGAATAGCTTACAGCATGTTTGTACTGCTGAGGACTTTCTGTTCATTTACTAGACTACTGAGTTTTCTTGTTGGTCCCAGTTTATGTCGTTTTTTTCATTTGTTCTTTTATCTATCCAACTAACTCTGAGTAGTCTTCTAAAAAACAAAGTCTCAGAAGCTTTGGTTTTTTTTCTAATTCTTGTTGCAGACAGGAAAAACTTGGGTGGCGCTGCAGTTGTGGCAATGTACTCTCTCCAGGGACTGACTTATGCCTGTGAATTCCCTTGGGAACAAAGGGCCGCAGCATCACTCCTCCAAGACTCGGATCTGGGAGATCCTCTTCAGCTCG
>CM060332.1:55126341-55128841 GCA_030674155.1 Stramonita haemastoma | reverse complement strand
AACCTGCATTAAAATTGCAATAATGCTAGGATTGTCTTCAACCATGACAAGCGTTTAGTGTAACAACATGCACTCTCTTTTAAAGAGAGAAAAATCCTTTGAAGTCAATGTATGGCTACCTCTTTGGTCATGTATTAAAAATGTCACACAAGAAATCGTTTCATTCAGTGTGTGCATCTAGTCTCATGCTGATTTCCATTTATTTTAACTATTTATCTTTTTTTTTTTTTTTTATACCAAAGATAATGGAATAGCACTCATGTCCTTTTTTTTCATTCAGTCTCCGTGTGTATCAAGTTTTGTAAATCTTGTCATCTTTTTCCACCAGCACACAATGGCCTATTCTTTCGAAAAGCGGAACAGGATTTAACGTGTGCGCAATATGTTCTGCGAGCGTTCGCACACGGGGTGTCGGTTTATAGTCTCATCCGAAGGACTTTTGGGGAGAGTGGAGTCACCACTGATGTTAAGTCCGGAAGAAAAATTCCCAGCAGGAATCGAACCTGGGTTGTCAAATTTCGAGCATAATGTTCTGACTATTAGGCTATCTTGTCCCAGGTGGGGTGATTGAGTCTGAATGTATATTCAGGGTATTTCCCTGGGTGTTAAGCTCCGGAACAAGCAACAATAACAGCGTTAAACGGAATTCATACCATTTTTTGTTTAAAGTTAAACACAACAAGAACAATTGTGTTTTAAAAGATAGACCATTGTCGTGGCGTGGGTCAATACTTTTGTCCAGTCACCCTTTTTCTTATTTCACATGAAAACTGATGACATTTATATTCCATAAAAATGCCAGATAAAAATGATTTAAGTGAAGTGAATGTTTTCATTTTTTAGGTGAATCACACATACTTTTTAAAATTCTTGATCCGTTCAGCCATTTCTTTCCTGAAAAAGAAGCCTCTATACAAAAATGTTCATTAACGTTTGTTTTGTTTGAATGGAGAACACTTCACAGAGCTATTTTACTGCCAAGACCAAATCAAAATCTAATGGCTAAAACGTGTGTGATAAATCAAGGTAAGGTCTGTATGCCATTAGGTAATGGGTCACAAGACAAACATATTCCTTTCTAACAAAGAAACTGTTTACTGTATAAGTTTGTTCAATGATATCGTTTTTAACAGCAAAATGTTCTACATCTTATTAATTTTGTCTCTGCCTGTCAGTGTTCTGTGTGGGTTTTTTTGTCTCTATATCTGCATATGTATTTTGTGAGTGCATTAGCCTATAAATGTGTCTCTGATAGAGAGAGCGATAGAAGGAGAGAGAGAGAGAGAGAGAGAGAGAGAGAGAGAGAGAGAGAGAGAGAGAGAGAGAGAGAGAGAGAGAGAGAGAGAGAGAGAGAGAAGATTTGATTGATTTGATTTATTCTTTTATATCGAGGATAATGGAATAAGCACTCTTGTGCTTTTTTACATCAAGTCCCCGTGTGTATGCAGTTTTGTAAATGTCATCTGTTCCCACCGGCACACGATGGCCTACTCTTACGAAAAGCGGAACAGGATTTAACGTATGCGCAAGATGTTCTGAGAGAGAGAGAGAGAGAGAGAGAGAGAGAGAGAGAGGAGAGAGAGAGAGAGAGAGAGAGAGAGAGAGAGAGAGAGAGAGAGAGGAGAGAGGAGAGAGAGAGAGAGAGAGAGAGAGAGAGAGAGAGAGAGAGAGAGAGGAGAGAGAGACAGAGAGACAGAGAGACAGAGAGACAGAGAGACAGAGACAGAGACAGAGACACACACACACACACATATATCCCCCCCCCTTCACACACACACACACACACACACACACACACACACACACACACACACACACACACACACACACACATACCATATAAAGACAACGAAACAGTCATACATGGACACTGAAACAGAAACCCAGAAAGATTAATAGTTGACAGTGTTTTTGTTGCGATACAGTAACGTTGCGTCACCACAAAGCAAGCAGCACATGAGAAGAGCAGCCTGTTGACTCAGAACACAGTGTTGCCGATGAAGGAAAACACTTCCCTTATGCCTTGTTTGTAAACGCCTGACTGGCATTGCAGCAGTTCAATCATGCATGGTCTAAATGATCCTCTGTTTTGTCGATATCGTCAAGTAACTGTGAAATATGTTCCACATGGGTAAAAAAACAAAAAAAGGTAAAGGTGTCCCATAACCTGGACGGGTCGTAGGGGATCAAGGCATCAGAGACCTCAGCTTCTCTAGGGGCCAGCATATTGTGGGCAGCGCCCATCTATACTCCCTCGCTGCTTTACCTTCCCTGACCCTAAAGAGGTGATGCTGCTGCTTATGTTTCTGCTATTTCTGTGCTGTTCGTGCGTTAAAGGAAGGATTTTTTAGTCTTCCCCTGCTACTTGTTTAGTTAGGAGACATACATACAGTCAGACAGACAGACAAGCAGTCATATAAACATACAAAGAGACAGAGAGACCAACATGTTGGTATTTTTGAATGTTTTGCTGTGATGGAAATCTGAACAGCCGTATGCT
>CM060332.1:55113841-55116341 GCA_030674155.1 Stramonita haemastoma | reverse complement strand
CAACCCCCCCCTCCCCCCCATCTCACCCAGTCCCAGGGCTGGGATGTACTTTAAAAACAGAAAATCATTGATTGTGGAAGAATTTTTAAGAGGTGTCTACTTATAAGGTTTCTTTGCCTATTAGCTTTTGCTCTGTCTTTGCTGATTAGTTGTTCTAACGTTATGAGTATTGACACTGCATTTTTCTTTATAAATGTGTGAGTTTTCCTGTCTTTCTGTCTGACTGTCTTTCTGTCTGTCTGTTTGCCTGTCTGTCTCTGATTCTAAATGTCTTTCCCTGTCAGTCTCTTTGCTGTTATTGCAGTACCTTTTTTATTTTTTATTTTTTTTTTTTTACTTCTGCTCCTGTTTGTCTTTCTATCCGTCTATCTATCTGTCTGACAGTCTGTCTTTTTTGTCTGTTGTATCTCTGCCTCTATATCTTACTCTTTCTCTTTCTCATCGCCTCACTCCTTCCTCTCAATCTGTCTGTCTATATGTGTGTTTGTCTCTGTTTCTCTATGATTTTCCTTGTTAGTCTCTGTGTCCTTGTGTTTTCTCTGTCTCTGTCTCTGTCTCTCTCTATTTCTTTCTCTCTCTCTGTCTCTGTCTCTGTCTCTGTCTCTGTCTCTGTCTCTGTCTCTGTCTCTCTCTCTCTCTCTCTCTCTCTCTCTCTCTCTCTCTCTCTCTCTCTCTCTCCCTCCCTCTCTCTGTCTCTCTATCTCCCTCTTTCTGTCTGTCTCTATCTCTATCTGTCAGTTTGTCTGTCAGTCAGTCAATCTGTCTGTCTGTGTCTATCTCTGTCTCTCTCTGTCTCTCTGTCTCTCTGTCTCTGTCTTTGTCTCTGTCTCTGTCTCTCTCTCTCTCTCTCTGTCTGTCCTTCTCTGTCTGTCTTCTCTCTGTCTGTCTGTCTGTCTGTCTGTCTGTCTGTCTGTCTGTCTGTCTGTCTGTCTGTCTGTCTCTCTCTCTCTCTCTCCTCTCTCTCTCTCTCTCTCTCTCTCTTCTCTCCCTCCTCCTCTCCTCTCTCTCTCTCTCTCTCTATCCCCCCTCTTTCTCTTGTCTGTCTGCTATCTCTATCTGTCAGTCTGTCTCAGTCTGTCTATCAGTCTGTCTATCTGTCTGTCTGTCTGTCAGTCTGTCTTCTGTCTGTCTGTCTGTCTGTCTGTCTGTCTGTCTGTCTGTCTGTCTTCTGCTCTCTCTCTCTCTCTCTCTCTCTCTCTCTCTCTCTCTCTCTCTTCTCTCTCTCTCTCTCTCTCTCTCTCTCTCTCTCTCTCTTTCTCTCTCTAATACTTCTGTCTGTCTGTCTGTCTGTCTGTCTGTCTGTCTGTCTGTCTGTCTGTCTGTCTGTCTGTCTGTCTGTCTGTCTGTCTGTCTGTCTGTCTCCTCTCTCTCTCTCTCTCTCTCTCTCTCTCTCTCTCTCTCTCCCTCTCTCTCTCTCTCTCTCTCTCTCTCTCTCTCTCTCTCTCTCACTCTCTCTCACACACACACACACCAATCTAGCTGCAGTATGTCAATGCTCTTTTCTGTCCCAGTCTATTGACATGTCAGATACACGATACCCTCATTCTCTCTCTCTTTGTCCCTATTCGGTTTCGCTGGGTTGCGAATTTGGCCAGCTCTCCCATAATCACCATAGCCCCTACTTAGTTAGAACAATAAGAAGTAAGGTGGCAGGACGGTTAAATCGTTTACTTGCTTAGCAAGTTGATTCTGAGGTTCTGGGTTTGTTTCCCAGCCCTGCCTTTTCCTTTCTTACTAGTTTGATGAGAAAAGCGAAGTGAGTGTTAAAGTCCTTGAGATGAGACTATATATACGTAGCCAAAGTTTTTGGCTTGTGCATGCGTCAAAAGCCTGTTCCACGTTTCAGAAGAGTAGGTAATTTCATGCTGATAAGAACGAATGACAAAATCAAAAGCGAAAATATGCAGGGGCTTAGGAGTCGTGTTTAGACATTATCTACAGTCAGAATGCAGCTACCTAAATGGGATGGGGAAATACGGTCTCAAACGCAAAATCCTCACCATTGGTGACGGGGTGTATATTATTAGGTTTTCAGTTTGGTTTTACACTTCGTAAATGCGTATACAATAAGATAACTCCTATTTCGAATAAACTGTTTTAAACGTACGCCATTGGTTCAACACGAAGCTCAATTCTACAACAAAGATATAATCAATCAACTATATATTTTTTGTGTTTTTTTTTTGGTTTTGGGACGAATAAACGGGTTGTTAGTTTTAACTAAGCATATACACACGCTTGCGTGATGCTTATGCTTTACTGTGTGTTAATTTGTTTGGGGATTTTTCTTTTTGTTTCTGTGTGAAATAACACTCCTAGTAAAACCCCTACACGATAGAGGTTTTACATGTTGTCCAGAAACACACTTTTCTGTAATTGCAAAAGAACAGAACAGACACAGTGTTTAAAAAAAAAAAAACGAAAACAAAAAGGTAAATGGGTGGAACCATCCAAACAAAACTTCAGATAATTCAAACTGTAACAAAAATAAATATAAAAT
>CM060332.1:55093841-55106341 GCA_030674155.1 Stramonita haemastoma | reverse complement strand
GTAGGCTTTTCCCAATGCTCTGACCAGCAGTGACAATGACTTACCCACTGACTTTTTGTTTCTTTTTTAATGATCACACTATTCAAGTACCATACCAAAATAATCTGTTCATTGATACTATGCTTTTAAAACATGGAAGTGACAAAACACTTCTTGATTCCAGTCATGCTATCGCTACGACCATAAAGCTTGTAGAAAAGCACATAAGTGCTTATTCTGTTATTGTCGAAATATGAAATAAATAAATAGATAGATAAATAGATAGATAAATAAATAAAAAAGAGCTTTCAAATCATCAGCTTGTAATTTCTAAGAGGGAGTTGTGCAAAGCTGGTATTTTTCTCAGTGAAAAGTCAGTAAGTCAAGTGACTGTGGTGTGTGCTCACCACTTATGTCTAAACATTTTAGTTTATACAGTTTCTCCATTTTATACCGAGCTGCTATGACACACGGTAAAAATGGAAGCAAAACTGGCAACAAACAACTTTTTGTTTGTCCTCTAAAACAACATGCATTATCTTTATTATCACAAATAATAATTATAGGTAATCAAAATAGATAACAACCATGTTCTTACACCTTCGTATATTTCTAGTTGGGATTCTAGAACAAGCTTAACTGGGCTAGAAGCAAAAAAGAGCAGTTTTTAACGTAGTGAAATAAAGCAAGGAAATCACTGATAAAACTTGCGACCCGAAAAGCAAATGGACAAATGGGGGTTTCAGTTCACATTTTCATAAGAGTAAACTTATTTGAAAAACGGTTTTATGTTCAATACACTTTAAAAGAATGCACCGAAACTTCGGCTTCAACAGGAAAATATTCTCTAATAAAACTCGTGCAACTCTACTGTTGACCCTGGAAGGATATAACATTTGGGGGGAGGGGCAGTAAACAAAGCCAGCGCTTTAACTGAACTTAAAAATAGATACGGATATCATGGAAAAGTGTCCTAGAATTCCATACCAAATTTACAAAACTGCATACCCACGGATATTGGATGTAAGAAAAAACACACGAATGCTTGTTCCATTATCCTCGATATAACAAAAATAAAAATAAATAAAATACAATTTCTATGCTAAAACGTACGTTCGTCTTTGCGAAATTGGTTTAAAGCACGCAAGCACGCACACACACACACACACACACACACACACACACACACACACACACACACACACACACACACACACACACACACACACACACACACACACACACACACACACACAATCAAAATAATTTTAACTCGATTCGAAATAAAGCCAACTGTTTCGTACAACTGCTTGTAAAAAGTTTTCCATCACCCATTAATTAAACAAATTACACATGCTAAACCATTTTCTAGTTTTACACAAGCCAGGTATCGCTGAAACTAGAAAAGTAAAAGCAAGAAGACAGGCTGATTCAAAAAAAAAAACATCAAAAATTTTACCGCGTTGTATTTTCACAGGAATATAGTATTTCACATTTCTTGTGTTGGAATTTTGCTAAAGACATTCAGGCGGAGCTTCATGCTCAGAAAATGAGGCATATAATTTCAACAGATAGTACAATACAAAGGTTGGACCAATGCCAGAAAGCAGACCAGAAATCAGGCAGCAATGAGCACTGATCAAAGTAAAGTCTTTACTCCAGTCTTGCTAATAAAATAAAAACTTGTGTCCAACTTGTCCAGTAAAGTTTTTCTCCAATGTCTTGTCTTTACATAAAATATTTTAGACTTGTGGTTTAAATTGTCTTCCGCTATTTTATTTTGTTGTTAATACTAACGTAAGATTAGTTTTGATTGAATTACAACAATGGCTCAACGTTGCTTTTCATTGAGGGAAAAAAAATAAGAGACTGTGAAAGAGATTAAGATTATCTGAGTGACAATGGGAATAAAAGCTAGAGATGCTATACTGATGGGCTGGGAGTGCAACAGTGGACATGTCCCTGACCTTTGGCAAAGCAAAAAGGCAAGAAGGAAATAAGGTAGCAGGTCATACTAATACAAGTTGCCGGCTATATTACACATTTTAGAAAATGAAAGATTTGACATTTTTCTTGCACCTTATCCAGAAAAAAAAGAGAATAACGGCACAATGCCTTTTCTAATTCACAAAAAAGGTCAAGGTGTTCCATAGCCTATGACGTCGTTGGGGAGGGAGTTATCAGAAACCTCAGCTTCTCCAGGGACCAGCATGTTAAGGGCGGCGCCCTCTCCTCTCCCTCGCCTGACCTTCCCTTTTCCTAAAGAGGGCGGGTACCCATTTAAAATGAGTTCTCTGACCACTGAGCTACCCTGCCTGTTCCAATGCAAGTTTGTTGAAGATGAACACGTAATTTTTTTTTTGAAAAAAATACTGCAATTTTTTTTAATCCGACACTTTACTACTTCACTTCACTTTCTTCTTTTTAAAGTTTTTCCTTGTTCATATATGATTATTCTCTTTTTTCTTCTTTTTTTTCTTAGATGGATGGCTTGATGAAAAAAAGCAATTACACTGCTCACTCAATGTACCATCTGGAAATAAAAGTTTGACCTCCAACTTTCCAAATTTACAGCATTTAAAAAAAAAAGTCAATGTTTCTTTTTACTGCGGTAAATCCAGCAATTTAACCATTTTTCTTCAATTCAATCCCACTACATACGCGTATAACATATTCATGTTATTTCGCTAACGACTTTTTTTTCTTTTAAACACCTTGACCCCAAACACATAGGCGCGCAAACGCAAAACACACACGCGAAAATGCAAACACGTGGATGGATACACACACACGAAAACACACGAACACACTTTTTATTCTTTACTGCCTATTCTCTGCAGTGTAGTATCACTGTGTATTGCTCCAATGATTGTTCAATAATTCCTTTTAACATCAGTGCCCAACCCCACCCCACCCCCCTCCTCGGCCATTTTTGTTTTTAAATCTTTAAAAAAAAAATGAAATGCATCCCCTCGCCAAATAGGTTATTCTACAACCGGCACCCTCTATTTTTGTTTTTAAATAGACTTTTCTAAAATGCATTTTTTCCCATCCCTATGACAAAAAAACACTTTAACCCTCCCCCTTTGCCCCTCCCTCCCCCTTCTCCAAACCTTTTCGCTAAAATTCTAGCATCCCTCCTCCCACTGACCCTGAAAAAAATGTACAGGCATTATGTCAACATACTCTCCACCCCCCAAAAAAAATATCGGGAAGCTCTTTCAGTCTAAAGAGCTTCCCCACTTTCTGGAAATGCTCTGCAACAATTTACCTCTTTTCTATCCTTCGCTTTCTTTCTGACTTTCCCTTCGGGTCTACCCTCTCTTGCTTATTTCCTACAGATCCAGTCTATTCTCGTGCTGTTTTTCTTCTAGCATATCTTTTCTTGTTTGGAAACTTAACTGCCCTGTAGTGGGAATGTGTCGCTGAGGCCAGCAAGGCATAGACCTCCTGTAGAGGAGTAGCGTGGAATGGAAAAAGGCCAGGCACTTTGCATTGTAGCCAATACAAACGAACTAAGAAGTGTCCTCAGCATATACCATATATCTACCTGCCTTTTGTGTCCACATGGGGGTCATGGTTAGAGTTGAGGTTAGTGTAAAGGTTAGTGTTAAAGAGTTAATAGCGGGTAAAGGAATCATGTCAGATGGTCGGTCTGAATGTTAGAAAAAATGGACACAATAGGCACATAGACAAATGGTAAGTAGCTATAGACACAATGGTACGTGGCTCACGGTATTAGGGAGCTTTAAATCAGAATCTCTAGTTCCAGCAACATAGGATTTTACTGTCCACTTTTGGTTTATTCCTTGGCTAGAGTTCAGATGTTTACCATTAGTGAGATTCTGTGTAAACGACCGGTCAAATTCATTTCAAACCCGATATATTTTTCTTAGAAGTTGCACGCACACCCTTTAAAAAAATCTGAGCCCCATGTAAAAAATAAACCAGTTAGTAAGAAAACATATTTCAGCCAGATATATATATATATATTTTTAAATCTCCACGGGTTTAAATATGCATCCATACCCTGGTAACATCCTTTCCTTTCCTTGCCTTTCCTTCCACCCTAATGTCTCCTCTACACAACTACCCGTTTTATACACAGACAGACAGACAGACAGACAGACAGACAGACAGACAGACAGACAGACACACACACACACACACACACACACACACACAACACACACACACACACACACACACACACACACACACACACAACACACACAAACGTGCGAGCGCTCGCGCCACCTGTGTGCATGTTGGGAGAGGGGTTTATCCGCTCCTACCGGCGCACTATGACCTACTTTTAAGAAACAGCAGAACGGGGTTTTAACATGTGTGCAAGATGCTCTGCGTCCGTTCGCACACGAGGTCTTAGTTTATAATCTCATCTGAGGTACTCTGACATTCAGAATTTTTTTTTCGTCAAAATGGGAACAAAGAGCTAAAGCTGGGAATCGAACCCAGAACCTCATGGTTTACGTGTTTGCAAGCAAACGTCTTAACCATCCTGCGACCCTTCTTAGGACTTTTTAGTACACATTTCTACTCCAGTGAAAAAGAATGGCTATATCATTGCTTTTTTGCTTTTTTTTTAAGTTTCGAGGTCCGACACTTTTGCTACCCAAGGGCTACATAGGTTATGGAACACATGGACCTATTTTCCAATAATGGTAAACAATTTGGTTCATGTCCATTGATAGTGATTATCAAGGTGCAGATACTCTTAAAACACTATTATTTCATTCGATTTCTTGAGGAAAAGCATTTACAAGTCCCACAGTATATAATAGTCGAAACAGTTTTCCTGCAACTAATTATCTTATAAGATTCATTAAACAAAAATCAAGATATATCAACAGTTGATTTTTTTGTTGTTCTGTTCCTGGCTTGAGCTCTGAAGTTCTCCAATGGTGACATTTTGTGAATACGATCTTTTGATCACCGATAAGGTAGCCACAATTCGACTTCGGGAATGATGTCTAAACACGACACCTGGGTGCACACATTTTTCTTTCAAATGTCATTCTGTCCCACTGGAAAACAATGGCTTACGCTTTCGAAACAGTTTGTTTAACGTACGTGCAAGATGTTCTGCGTTTGCGCAGAGTGGGGGGGGGGGGGGAGGGGGGCAAAGGGGGGGGGGGGGGCAAGGGGGGGGGCGAGGGCAAGGGGGGTGGGGGCTTTGTTTTACCGTCATTTTAAGGACTTTTGGGGGAGTGGAGTCGGCACTGATGTTGACTAGGGGAAACATCTCTTGAACGGACATCTGGGTGTTGGCAGCCAAAACCTGGGGCTGGGGGTGTTGTCCTCCTTGTTGACCCTTACCTGCAGTCTTGAACTGCTTCCAGACCCCTGGGATGCTTGGTACTTTGGTCTGGCGCCAGAACCCCTGAAAGCAGCATCAACAAGCAACTTGAGCCATCCGGACGGTTTTGCATGTTAAAAAAATCAATTCAGTATCTGTTTAAAATAAATCGATTTTCTCTGGAAAAAAAATCCAGCAGAACAGGGATCAAATCCGGACTTTTCATTTTCCACATGGTCACATAATGTCAACGCACACAGAAAATCCTTCCGAAACATTAAAGCCTATTTAGTCTTTTGGCTGCCTAGGCCATGGTGTGCCAAAATAGATTATCATCAAATAAAAAGCAACGCTTGCATAATGCTGTCTTTAGACATCCCCGAAGTTGAAATACAGCTTAACAGATTACAAAGGGTTTGCCTACACACAATCGCACCATTGGTTCACTTCGGAGCTCTATCCAAGGAACGAAAAAAGTTCATACTTACGCTTGTGAGTTCTTGACAAGTGCAGCCCCGATGGTTGTCTGGATACTTTCTGCAGCCACGATAAAAGACACACGCCCAGAACTGTGATTCGATCCCCATGACAACTATCGACACCTATGCCAGACTTCTGGGGAGGATTCAGAGCAAGAATGGAGTGACCCAGAAGGTCTGGAAAGTACTTTAGGAAACTGTTTGGGGGCGTGAGGTGTCCCTTCCCCTCGTGATCACGGTATGCGAGGGTAAGCAGGCTGTGCCGTTTTAGGACTCCCAAATCTTTGTTCCACGCCACTCTTGGCAGTCTCGCTTTGTGTGACCACTGCGGAAAAGGTTGATCGGATACTGACGGGAGTACTCAACCCTGTGGTCAGTGAGCCTTGCTGAACATTTTGGGGACAAAGTTTTGATTGGAGCTCAGAAACTAGGAAGGACTGGGTGACTTTTGTGGACATTGAGCACACACATGTTGACAGATCATACTCTGTATAGACACGCGAAGAAAGTGTGCAAGACAGGGGTTGCATGTTCGGATCCTCTGCAACCCTACCTCTTTCTGCTGTCGGTTCTATGTCGACTAGCGGATGTCCACAAGGACCACAGCCCCTCCTGCTCTCATCGCCTTTGCTTCCTGAAGTGTTGCAGAGATGGGCGGTCATGTAAACGCCACTCTGATACCAAAACCCCCAAACTCCTACATACTTTATTGCTCAACCCAGTGGAAGATGGCGGATGACATCTATGTCCTAGATCCCTGGGCAACGGAACCAGGCTGTGCACTAGTCTGCCCTTGAGGGATTTGATGCAGCACTTTCTCCTATCCCCTATTCTAAACCCTTCCTTCCCACAGATCTGACATCTGTCTACTTTAGTCATAGGGATCTTGGACAAGTTCAGGGTCATGTGCTCCAACATCATGGCGATGGCGTCTCCAGGATCTCTGGTGGGAAGATCACTTTAACCGGCGAAGATCTGGTGACAAGACTATGAACACAGCTATAGTATATAGTCTATATTAACCCTTTTACCTACACAAAAATACGATAGGGGATGGGAGGGGCCTATTTAGTTAAAGTGTTGCTCCTTTAACCTGCTCTCGACCAAAAACCTAAGTCCAATTTCTGAACACAAGTTGAACATCTTGTGAAAACGTCAAAACCCCTTCCACAATTTGGAAGAGTATGCACCTTTGTGTCGGTGAGAACTACAGATATATCTGGAAAATATCATACACACTGTTGTACGTGTGCTTAGACTTAACCGTCAAAGGGGAAACGCAGCTACCTGACTGGTTATCAAAACAGTCGTTTATGTAAAAATATCACAATTAGCCAACATGGGAGCTTTACCTGAGAAATGGGGGTAAACGCAAAATACTGTAAAAATACATAATTCTAAAATGTACAAGACAACCAGCTTCCTTTTCTGTCATAAGTTAGTCAACAACAATCAAACGGTATCAAATGTTTTTGCTTTCCCATTTAACATCTTCCCTTTGAAAATATTGGAGAAGAGAGAGAGAGAGAGAGAGAGAGAGGAGAGAGAGAGAGAGAGAGAGAGAGAGAGAGAGAGAGAGAGAGAGACAGACAGACAGACACACAGACACACAGACACACAGACACACAGACACACAGACACACAGACAGACAGAGACACAGAGAGAGAGAGAGAGAGAGAGAGAGAGAGAGAGAGAGAGAGAGAGAGAGAGAGAGAGAGAGAGAGAGAGAGAGAGAGAGAGAGAGAGAGAGAGAAAGAAGAGAGAGAGAGAGAGAGAGAGAGAGAGAGAGAAGAGAGACAGACAGACAGACAGACAGACAGACAGACAGACAGACAGACAGACAGACAACAACACACACACACACACACACACACACACACACACACACACACACACACACACACACACACACACAAGGCAGGCAGGCAGGGCGCGGGCGTGCGCACGCGCGCACGCGCATGTGTGTGTGTGTTGTGTGTGTGTGCGTATGTGTGTCTGTGTGTGTGTCTGTGTGCACGCGCACGCGCGTGCGTGTGCGTGTGCATCTTCATCTACCAACAATTGAACCGTAGATTAGAACAAAATTCTTTTAAAACTCAGACTACACCTGTTGTCTGCCATATGAGCAAAAATCCGTTGTGCTGCCGTAAAGGGCCTAACAAGTCAGGCCCAGCGCATCTGACTTCGGCATAGGCGAGATTTGCTATCGTTTAAGTCTTTCGTGGAAAAAAAGGCTGGAGAATGGACCAAGGAAGCAGAAAAAAGAAGTGACAGGTAAAACAAAAACGGAACAAGGTAGACACAATGAGAGGAATAGAAAAGAGGGAGTCCCGGCACAATTTCTCCGAATGTGTGATGCGATGAAAACTTTATATTGGCACCTCACACCCCCGCATACCCGCGGTACGGGAGAATATACGATTTAAAACCCAACCACTCTGGTGTCATGTTTAGATAATTATCATCCATAAAAGTCAGAATACCGCTACAATCATGGTGGGTAAATAACTGGCATACACACTAACTTCACCATCGGCAAACCTCGGAGCTATGGCCGAGGAAAAGTCCATAAATTGCGCATGGTTTAGAAGATGTAATGCACTTGAAGTGATAGCACATTCTCTTACCAGTTCATCTTGCTGAGAGGACGGAAGAACAAGGCTAGCGCGAGTTGCCAGGATCTGCACATTCCCTGCTATGGACATTATCAGGATGGCGGCTTTTGTATCGATGATTTCTGCT
Source organism: Stramonita haemastoma (assembly GCA_030674155.1). NCBI lineage: Eukaryota > Metazoa > Mollusca > Gastropoda > Neogastropoda > Muricidae > Stramonita > Stramonita haemastoma. The sequence continues at coordinate 55,097,823 of CM060332.1, read as the reverse complement.
GTGGGCATCATCAGGATGGCTGCTGTGTGTCTGCTGGATTTGGCCGGCCTGAAACAAAACATGATACGAGTCGTCAGTTCTCTGGCACGGATTTCCAGCTTTTGTTTCATTTTACGATGTTTAAAGCCCTACTGACCACAAAACCCATATCAGGGCTGTCAATTTATTTAGTTTCTGTAGCTCTAGTAGTAATATTTACTTCCAAGTTCAAAGCCAACACAACCTTATTCCCTCAAGTATCCCAGACCGTCAATTTAAAAAATGATTTAAATGTGAAAACATTTTAAAGATTAAATTCATTTTTTTAGGCCCATAAAACCACGCTGTGCTGAGGACGCCAGCCATTGTGCTTGATTTATCATCCCCAAATTACGCAAAAAGAAATAATAGCCTTCAAAGTAGTTTAACACCCCGTCCCCTCATAAAAAAGAAGTTTAAACTGCCATATGCGCATACAAAGCGGTGGAACCAACATATTGTGCTCATCTCGAAAGTTCTTCGGAAAAAAAACAAACTCGAGGTCCCGTATGTGTGAGTGCATACCGAACCTCTTGTGCTAGCGTTAAAACCTGTTCTATGCTTCGTAATAGGCAAGAGTGAACAGAATTTATAAACCAGCATACGCACGGGGACTGGATCAGTAGTCCACCTTTGCAATCCTTATCCCAGCCCTCAAATCTGCACCAAGTGTTAAAAAATCAGCTAGTTAGCGATACAAACTTCGAAAAATATTTTTTTGAATTTGTGTAGTTTACTCTCCCCCCCCCCCCCTTTCTTTTAATAGTTAAGGAAAATCAGAAAATGTGAAGACAAAAACAAAGAGGAGACTGTCAATGTAAGAAAAAACTCATTTTCTTATTCAATGATTGGACCAACAGCAAAAGTGTCCTCAGGCCTGGTGAGGTACCACTCAGTTTACTGACTTTGGATGATCCAAGAATATATCTAGAGGCAGATTTTGTTTTGAAATATAAAAAACACTCAGCTTACATCTACTGGTCTAACTATTACGCTTCGTTACAATAAAGATATAAACTTTTAATGACAGTGATAAATACAAACACTGACACGTACCGCTTCTTCAGTCTTCAACGACCAGTATGCTGAATGTCAAGTCTTCAGAGGTCTTTTCTTCTTTTTCCTCTCCCCAGTAGTGCCAGTGGTCAGCACTGCAGCTAGGGGGCTGTGTGAAATGACACCTTGCAAACTGCCCTGCAACCCCAGTGCACACACACACACACATGAACACTTTTTACGCGGAAAGCAAAAATAATCACAGTTCACTCCGCAAGTTTAAAAAAAAAAAAAAAAAAAAGAAGCCCCCCCCCTCCCCCCATAAAAAAGAAAAAAAAAAGCGCGGAAAAAGAAGCTTGCTTTGGCAGTGAATTTGCATGCTACATTTGGTGACGTTTCTGATCTCTTCTATCTCTGCTTTTGTCTCTATGTCTCTCTATTTTTCTGTTTGTCTGTCTACCTGTTCCTCTATCTATTTTATGTCCATCTGTCTAATCGTTTGTCAGTTCCCCCACCTCTCTCTCTCTCTTTCTCTCTCTTTCTCTCTCTTTCTCTCTCTGTCTCTCTGTCTCTCTGTCTCTGTCTCTGTCCTCTCTCTCTCTCTCTCTCTCTCTCTCTCTCTCTCTCTCTCCTCTCTCTCTCTCTCTCTCTGTATAGCCTAGTGGTCAGATCATTGCGCTCGCAATTTGACGACCTGGGTTCGATTCCCGATCGAGGGGATTTTTCCTCTGGAGTTAACGTTAGTGCTGACTCCACTCCCCCCAAAAGTCCTTCGGATCAGACTATAAACCGAGGCCCCGTGTGCGAACGCACGCAGAATATTTTACGCGCACGTTAAATCCTGTTCCGCTTTTCGTAAGAGTAGGCCATCGTGTGCCGGTGGAACAGATGACACGATTGACAAAAAAAACTGCATACACACGGGGACTGGATGTAAACAAACACATGAATGCTTATTCCGTTATGCTCGATATGAAAGAATAAATCAATCAAATCGAACCAAATCGAATCTCTCTCTCTTCCCTCAAGTTAAGAACAGGATTGTTCTTTCCTCACTATGCGGAGATTCACAAATCATCTCGATTTAAAAAAAACAAACTGAAAAGAAAATAACAATCAAAGGCATCACGTCAGCAAAAGAGACAATCATATCTAATTGCACGGACAAAGACACCAGTTCTATTCCACGCACGCTTGAAGACTTAAAATGTTTTTTTCATTGAGGGTTATGGTAATCAGTCCAATGAAATAAAGCAGGTTTCTGTTTGTTAAAGGGTGGGAAGTGTTTAGTATTTCTTCTTGGTATTTTCTGTTATTCCAAATAGTTTTTCTTACATTTCGGCTTATTGTTTTGGCAACTATAAAAGTCTGTTTGGCCACCAAGGGGCAAACATCACACTTGTGCAAAATTACTTTTAATTCCATGAAAATTAATCAGTCTCAATGCTACTGGGCATAGTTTTTTTTTGTTTGAAACTACCGTTTTATTCCAAAGCAAAAACAAAGGTGACAGGATGGTTAAGACGTTTACCTGCCTAACTTGTAAACGGTAATGATCTGGGTTTGATTCCCAGCCTTGCCATTTATTCTCAGTTTAACGGGAAAATAGAACTAAATGTCAAAGTCCTTTGAATAAAGGTATAAACCGAGGCCCCGAGCGTGAATGCACGCACATATGACATCTTGCCTAATAATGAATAATATGTTCCAACTATCTGAAGGGCACTGGGTTTGTTCCAGTAGGATCGAATGACAAACTATCAAGACTGCATGCACACACACACACACACACACACACACACACACACACACACACACACACACACACACACACACACACACACACACACACACACACACACACACACACACACACACACACACACACGTGTCATGTATAGACACCCCCCCCCGAAGTTGGAATACATGTACATAAAATATTAAAGGAAATCGGTAGTATACGCACAAATCTAATCATTGATGAACTTCGGAACTTTAGCCGAGGTGCGAAAAATAAATCATCGCTAAAATGCAAGCAAACTAAAGAAATTATGGGTTTTTCCCTCATTCTTGGAGTTTTAACACTGTATTTTGCTCTGTGTGATTCTGCTACACGAGCAATCGCTCTAAGATGCAAATGGATTGAGACCTTTCTCTAAATGTCTGATTCCCTATTGCAAGTCGATCACAAGATACAGTTTTCACGCAAACAGATCATCTATCAGCCTCGCCTGTCTGATATCCGTTCTACTAGCTTTCTTTCTTAAAAGATGGTGTGTCTTGGTGTGCATTCTTACATATACAGTATACGTTTTGTGGAAATCTGTATGCACAAACCAGTGTGTGTTGTTCAAGTCTTCTGACCACCAACATAGTGATTTCTTCCGCATTAAATTAATTTTTGTCGAACATTCAGTCAGCAACTACTGTTGTCTGTGATAGTAGCGAAAACATGTTCCGCTGCCGTTAAGTGCCTCAGAAATCAGGCCTAGCGCATCCAACTTCGGCATGGGATATACATGTGTGTGTGTGTGTGTGTGTGTGTGTGTGTGTGTGTGTGTGTGTGTGTGTGTGTGTGTGTGTGTGTGTGTGTGTGTGTGTGTGTGTGTGTGTGTGTGTGTGTGTGTGTTGTTGTGTGTGTGTGTGTGTGTGTGCATGTGTATATGGAGAGAGAGAGAGAGAGAGAGAGAGAGAGAGAGAGAGAGAGAGAGAGAGAGAGAGAGAGAGAGAGAGAGAGAGAGAGAGAGAGAGAGAGAGAGAAAGAGAGAGAGAGACAGACAGACAGACAGACAGACAGACAGACAAACAAACAAACAGAGAGATACAGAGAAAGAGAGACACAGAGACACACACAGAAACAGAGAGAGACATACAGAGAGAGACACAGAGAGAGAGAGACAGAGAGAGACAGAGAGAGACAGAGAGAGACAGAGAGAGAGAGAGAGAGAGAGAGAGATAGAGACAGAAA
>CM060332.1:55064917-55069917 GCA_030674155.1 Stramonita haemastoma | reverse complement strand
CTTAACTCTACGATCAGACTAATGCGCTCCCTTGTCATATCTATATTCTTGTATACCTGCGAATCGTGGACTTTGCTAATTTGGAGAGTAGAGTACAGACAGTGGAGAAGAGACGCTTCCAGAAACTCCTTCGCATCTCCTACAGAGACCACATTGGCAATGAAGACATGCATAACAGAATCCAGCAAACTATTGGTCCCTACGAAAATCTTCTATCAATCATAAAGAAGCGGAAACATATATAGTAAGGGCATGTCACAAGATCAAAAGGATTTGCAAAAACAATACTGCAAGGCACTGTCCAAGAAGGAAGAAAAAAGGCATACCAAGGACGAGATAAGAGAACATCAGTAAATGGACAGGCCTAGAACTCTAAAACAAAACTTTGAGAAAGGCAAAAGACAAAAATAAAGTGAACAAAAAACAATTACAATAAAAAATGAAATACAATAAAAAACAAAGAGAGAGAGGAAAATGTCAGAGATACAGTGAAAGAGAGAGAGAGAGAGAGAGAGAGAGAGAGAGAGAGAGAGAGAGAGAGAGAGAGAGAGAGAGAGAGAGAGAGAGAGAGAGAGAAGAGTGAGACAGACAGACAGACAGACAGACAGACAGACAGACAGACAGAGACAGAGACAGACAGATTTACAGACAGACAGACAAACAGACAGACAAAAACACAGAGAAAGACACAGAGAAAGACAGAGAGAGAAAGAGACAGGCACAAATAGAAAAATAGAGAGAGGGGGGGCAAAGGGGAGAGATAGGAACAGTCAGAGACAGAGATATATAGACAAACATAACACAGAAAGAGAACAAATATAGCTTCTTTTGTCAGTCATTTTGATCTCTAGCATGAGCACCATACCATCCAATAGCTGTTTCCATGGCCATAGAGTGTGGACTGCATAGTGCCTGACCTTCTGCTCTGCTTGTAACTGTACTACTGTCCTTGTAACTGCAGGCTGCGTACTATTGTGTAACTGCAGGCTATATACTACTGTGCACGTAACTGCAGGTTGCATATTACTGTCCTTGTAACTGCAGGCTGCGCACTACTGTGCTTGTAACTGCAGGCTGCGCACTACTGTGCTTATAACTGCAGGCTGCGCACTACTGTGCTTGTAACTGCAGGCTGCGCACTACTGTGCTTGTAACTGCAGGCTGTGTACTACTGTGTTTGTAACTGCAGGCTGCGTACTACTGTCCTTGTAACTGCAGGCTGCGTACTATTGTGTAACTGCAGTCTGTATACTACTGTGCACGTAACTGCAGGCTGTGTACTACTGTGTTTAACTGCAGTCTGTATACTACTGTGCACGTAACTGCAGGCTGCGTACTACTGTGTTTGTAACTGCAGGCTGTATACTACTGTGCACGTAACTGCAGGCTGCGTACTACTGTGTTTGTAACTGCAGGCTGCACACTACTGTGCTTGTAACTGCAGGCTGCGTGCTATTGTGTAACTGCAGGCTATATACTACTGTGCACGTAACTGCAGGCTGTGTACTACTGTGTTTGTAACTGCAGGCTGCGCACTACTGTGCTTGTAACTGCAGGCTGCGCACTACTGTGCTTGTAACTGCAGGCTGTGTACTACTGTGTTTGTAACTGCAGGCTGCGTACTACTGTCCTTGTAACTGCAGGCTGCGTACTATTGTGTAACTGCAGTCTGTATACTACTGTGCACGTAACTGCAGGCTGTGTACTACTGTGTTTAACTGCAGGCTGTATACTACTGTGCACGTAACTGCAGGCTGCGTACTACTGTGTTTGTAACTGCAGGCTGTATACTACCGTGCACGTAACTGCAGGCTGCGTACTACTGTGTTTGTAACTGCAGGCTGCACACTACTGTGCTTGTAACTGCAGGCTGCGTACTATTGTGCTTGTAACTGCAGGCTACGTACTACTGTGCTAATAACTGCAGGCTGCGCACTACTGTGCTTGTAACTGCAGGCTGCGTACTGCTGTCCTTGTAACTGCAGGCTGCGTACCACTGTCCTTGTAACTGCAGGCTGCGTACTACTGTCCTTGTAACTGCAGGCTGCGTACTACTGTGCTTGTAACTGCAGGCTGCATTCTACTGTGCTTGTAACTGCAGGCCGCGTACTAGTCTCAGCTGAAGCACTCTGACTTCAGAACATCTGAAGACTAGTCTACTACACCATTCATCTCGGTGCAGGATGCCAAGAACTAGTTTTGTGACCCTAACGGTTGTCTTGGTCTGTACCCAGCTCACCACAACTTCAGGCTGTGCCCACCTCGCCCCATTTCTCCATCACCAAAACACCTACATTAATGTTGTGTGCAAGTTTGACCACATATTTCACTCCTGAGCCAAAAGAGTAGAAGATCTTCACAGAAAAATACACGGATTTTTAACTGGATACCTTATATTTTTTTAATAAAATGAACTTGAAATAGTGTGTGTGTGTGTGTGTGTGTGTGTGTGTGTGTGTGTGTGTGTGTGTGTGTGTGTGTGTGTGTGTGTGTGTGTGTGTGTGTGACCTCTATCATGTACGCTTGCTAGTCTTGGTCAGTCGTAGTTTCAAAATCTTAATTGTTTTTTCCTCTTGTTTCCTGTATAGCACTTGTGTCCTTGCAGCCCATAGGTACAGAAGTGGATGAAGAGCGGAGTTGAACGGTAAAACAAACACTACCATGCCGTCATAAATCTGGCCTGCAACACTCACGCTAAATGAACGCATGATGGCAGCCAGCCCTAACCCCATCCAGCAGACAGCATGTGTTGTGGCCAGTTTTCTGACCACGTGGACTGAAGGAAATGCTGATCTTTGTGAAGGATCAAGAGCTACTTTGTACCTAGGTGTCCGTGTGTACATCACAGCTTGACCCGCTACCAGCACCACACAGCAAATGCAGTTGACTGCTACAATGACTGTAAACCACCTGAAGTGCTGTCCAGACAGAGCGTTCTGAAATAAAGCCAGACGACAGAGACCAGACTGACCCTGCAGACCCCAGTGTGATAATCCAGGAAGAAAAGGAATCGCTGCCAGCAGACATCCAACTACCCACGTGACAACACAAGCTGTGGCCCTGAACCCTTTGCTGAATCTCCAGAGCTGATCAGGAAAACAAAAGAGGATCACATGGTGCATTGTGAAAAAACAAAGGATCAATAGTGATGGAGTCAGTGACAGTAAAAACAGAAATCCAGCCAGCTTACAAATGATGCTATTTGCCCAGTCCTTTTCAAACTGGATGTATTTTCCATAAGATATATAGTTTGCTAATACAATAATACTGACATGGACTCCCATACAAAGGTGAGCAAATTGCAAATTGATGATTGTTTTTACGAAATCTTCTCCACACACGTCAACAACTACAGATGACAGTACAAAACAAAGTAAATTCCCAACTATTGCCAAAATGGCAATGATCCAAAAGAACAAGATGTAGACATCAGTTGGTATCAATGTTGTGCAAGAAGGGAGAACAACTTGAGGTGTCACACAGTTAATTTGTGTTGAGTGTTTAGGAAGTAAGCTCTGACAACATAATTTGAAATGAGAGGTAAAAATGTGTTGTAGTCCATCTAACACTATCAACAGATTTGAAGGAAAGCTAGTGATGGGGTTTCTTGATATATCCAGCTTCTTAAGCTGTGGCATAGTTTTGAATCCTACTGGTCCAATGGTTTGAACATGGCAGAGAGAAACATTAAAAGAATTTCCTTTAGGAATGTAAAGAGAAGTATTTCCGAACAAAGCAGTAAACCAAGTTTCAGATATGTCAATGTGTCTAAGTTCATAGTGAATATGATTCAACATTTCACTTTTCATTCTACTTAAAGGATTTTCCTTTAATCTGAGACTTCTCAACTGAAGCATTCCAAGCAGAACAGTCAGGTTGATACTTCTTATCAAGTTTCCAGTCAGGTCAAGATGCTGTAAGTTCAAAAGTGGGCTAAAGGAAACATTGTGAATAAAACACTGAGGTATTTTCAAATGAACAAGATAGGTATTTCTATCAAAATCAGACAGGGACATGTTGGATTCGGCAGCATCCAGGTAACGCAGTTGAGGGAAAAGTTCAGAAGGGAAAAACTGACTGCAGAGAAACGCATGACCCTGGCACAGACACAGTTCAGAACATGTGAAGTCACACATTAGCTCGTCATCACGCCATGGGCACTGACCCCAGCCATCACACAAATGGGTTTTGTGCACACAGATCCTGGATTCTCTACACTGGTAAAATCCAGGGCAAATCATTGTCTCACACTGCTGCTCATCCTCACCATAAACACAGTCAGAAAGTCCATTGCATCGAGTGTAAAGAGGCAGACAATACAAAGACTCAGATTGGCATTGATAATGACTCTCAGGACAGGACTGGTCAGCTGACATTACCTGTTCAGTGAAGTAGCCAGTTCCATCCAGATTGATGTGCACCCACTGCTTTCTGTCAGTATCCTTAAACCAATCCAGATACTTGGGTGAAACATCATCACACCCATCTCATCAGAATGATCCATGCAATCTGAATATTGATTACAACGTTGGCTGGACAACACACACTGATTGTTAAAGCACAAATACCCATTGCATGAAGGATGTTCACAGAATAACTCATCAGATCCACCCAAACAATCTGCTTTGAAATCACACAGAAGTGTGTAGTGTACTACTGAGGTATCATCATCATCACACCTGAACATAATATCAGAGTACTGAAACACTCTGGGAAAAGCAAATGTATCCACCAGCTGTGCATCAGTTAAGTTTGTGACTGGACAATATTTCAAAGATGCTTGTTTAGTGCAGTTGAATTCACATGACAGAAACAGTTGTGTGACGTGACTATCATGGCAGACAAAGAAAGATTGATGTGTTTGGTCGAAAGAAGATTTCTTTATGGAAGTCATAGATTTAATGACTAAAAGATTCCTTTCACTTTGTACTTTCACCTCACACAGAAGATGTGGTAAATAATATGCAAATTGAATCTCCATGTTATCAACAAACATGTAA
>CM060332.1:55051562-55064817 GCA_030674155.1 Stramonita haemastoma | reverse complement strand
TACATTTTTGGCAAATTTTGCTCGAAATGCATTTAATTTCAATCTGTGGATTAGAGAAACAATATTTCTAGCACTGGATTTTTGAAAGCCGTACTGAGTACAAAGGATGTTCTCAATATCAAGAAACTGAACAAGTATGCTGGGAATAGCCAGCCTCTTCATGTTTCTTTCTTACATGTTTCCAGCAAACACTTTGAAGCAAAGCATAACCCTCATGAAGAGAAAGAGGAATGTCTAAAACATTTGAACAGCTAGAATGTTTTGCTGCCTTTTTGGCTGCTTTGTCAACCTTTTCATTGAAATAAAGACCACAGTGAGATGGAACCCAGCAGAAAGTGATATTCGAACCCTCAGAATGAGAAAATGTATCAAAAAATTAATTTCAGTAATGAGATTCTGCCTAACCATTGATGTAGAGTTATTAAGACACTGTAATGCAGATTTAGAATCAACACAAAACAAAATCTGCAAAACAGTATTTGGAAAATCAAGCAGAAAGTACAAAGCCATCAAAATAGCGGTAAGTTCAGCAGTAAAGATGGAATGATTTTTGCCAATATGATATGACTTTTCAACTTTCAGAGCTGGAATGATAAATGCTGCCCCCGCTTCCTTATTTTCAAGAAGGGACCCATCAGTGTATATCTTAAGATGAGAAGGGTATGTATCTTCTAAGTGTGCATTTGTGTAAGAGCAAAGAATAATCGCATTTTCTTCTTTTTTTAATGAGAGATGGTTGATATCAAAGTGTGCTTTCTGAAGTTCCCATTTTGGAACAGGTGTTAAAATAGCGGTGGATTTTTGCCAATCTTTAGGATTAATGGTTGCCTCTTTAAGAAGATTGGAAGTATATGTGCCAATTGAAGCAAGAGAAGATATATTTTTAGCTCTGTTTGGAAAGTCTAAGTCAGATCTAATTGAAATTTCCGATGTAATATTGTTTTCAACTGTTGAACTTCTTAGGATATACTTTGAAACGGCTAAATTACGATAATCATCTAAGGGTAATACTCCTATTTCTCTGTAAGTTCCTAGAGAAGATGCATGAAACGGAACTCCTAAAGCAATCCGGAAAGCTTTACAATCTAGGCTTTGAAGTTTGTTCAAAAGATATCTGGGGGCACTGAAGAATAATTCTTGGCCATATGTTAGTTTAGAACGAACCAGTGATAATGATAAATGTTTTAGTACAACCGAATCCTGTGCCCATATTTGCTTACTGATTGCCTTTAGTATATTTAGACTTTTTCTGGCTTTGTTCAAAGCATATTCGATATGACAATGCCATGTTAATTTTGAAGTAAGTATGATACCTAGAAATTTTACCATAGGCTTATAGTCCAGAGCTTTTTCACCAATCTTGAAAACAGGAAGTTTAGGAGGATCAGCACCATTATTAAAAAGCACAACTTGTGTCTTTTCTGTGGAAAGACTTAACCCATTTTCTACCATATACTTATAAATTTTATCCAGCTCAAGTTGATATAACTTTCTAACATAGTTCAAATGTCTTTTAGGTGTTACCTTTTTCATAGCTACCCTTTTCCACATACAAAGGTCATCAGCATATTGAACAAGAACAACATTATCAGATATAGACTCAGGGAGGTCATAAAGTAGAATATTGAATAAATAGGGCGCAACCACTGAACCCTGTGGTATACCCATTTGTGGAAACCTAAGTGTAGAATAATTATTACCAACCTTTGCCTGAATGCTTCTTCCTGTGAGAAAATTTCGGAAATAGGAATAGATAGAACCTGATAATCCAATACGTTTTAATTTATATAACAATCTAGCATGCCAAACTTGGTCGTAAGCTTTATTTATATCAAAGAAAGTGGCAAGAATGTTCTGTCTTCGTGCAAATTGATGTTTTATTTGGGTAGTCAATTTAACTAAATGGTCTATAGTTGATCTCCCTTTTCGAAATCCTGCTTGATTTACTGGGATAATTTTATTTTTATCACAATAATACACTAGCCTATTTAAAACGACTTTTTCCATAAGTTTTCCTGTGTGTGATGTAAGCGCAAAGGGTCTATAACTGTTTGTATCACTTTTTAATTTTCCTTGTTTTAGTAGAGGAATAATGATAGACTGCTTCCAAATCAAAGGTAGCTTACCTTCTACCCAGCACTGCTGAAATAATTTGTGTAGTAAAAGAACCCAATTGTCTGGTAAATGTTTCAACATTTGATTTGAAATAGCATCTGCTCCTACTGATGTTTTCTTATTACTAAGAGATTGAATAACATCTGTAACTTCTTGTAAAGTTATTGGAGTATTTATAAATAAAGTATTATCTGGAAAAGGATCGTTATAAACATCTTTTTTTGTTTCTTCATTTCTAAAGGTAACTTCTGAATGTGAAAGACATGTATTACTCATTGTATTAGCAAACATATCAATGAAAGCTTCAGCCTTGTCAGAATTTGAGGGGAACTCTTTATCTTTAATTACAATTGGACAAGATGGCTGATTTATACCGTGTTTCATTTCACTAAATTTTTTCCAAACTTTTTGCATATCCTTATGAGTAAAAATTTCCTGTGTACAAAATTTTGACCAGAATTCACGTTTTGCTTGTTCAATAATTTTGCCACATGTTTTATTTGCTAGTTTTAGCAAGCTATGATTAACCGGTGATTTATTTCGTAAATACGTTTTGAATGCTATTTTTTTCTTATTAACAGCATTTTCACACGTTTCATTCCACCATATGTTCCCTGCACGTTTATCAGATTTCACAGATGAACATCTGGGAATGGAAAAATCTGCTGCTTTTAAAACTGTTTTTGTAAATCTATCATAAAACACCTCTATGTCATCACTTTCTATACAGCTAGTATCATATACTTTAAGGAAAGATTGAAACAGATCCCAATTTGCTTTATTGTACCTATATTTTGAAATCATATCTTTGACTTTTTCATTATGTGCTGATTTTCCATATAATGTTATGATGATTGGCAAATGGTCACTTCCTAGACAGTCACTGTAAGTTTCCCATGAGCAGTGTGGAGCTAAAATAGGAGAAATGAGGGAGAGGTCTATGGAAGTGGCTCTTTGACTTGCAACATCTGGAATCCTGGTAATGCTTCCATCATTAAGGAGGTATAAAGAAGAATCAACGATATTTTCTAAAAGTCTCTTACTGGTAACAATAGAGACATTATCTTTTTCCCAGAAAGGAGAGTGAGCGTTAAAATCACCAGCTATTATCCATTTTTCTTTTGATATTTGTAGAGCTCTCACCCAGTCTGTATTTTACGTGTGCTAAATAGTGATATGTTACACACGGGACCTTGGTTTATCGTCTCATCCAAAAGACTAGCCAGCCCCCAGACCATCACTCAAGGTCTAATGGATGGGGAAAAAGTTTTGGGTCCAAACAGGGTACAAACCACGGCATGCTCTGACCCGGACTTTCTGCTTTCTAGGCAAGGCGCATTACCACCTAGACCACCAATCCACTCGCTCATCTCACATAACCCTCCATCTCTGTCACCTACCATCATGGAATACCTCTCAAACTTCGGCTCTTTAAGGAAAGCACTTGTTCATGGTTGTATTAGCATTTTCAGGCAGGATATAGACGTTGGAGAGCAGTAACAGAAATGCTTTTATTGTTCTAGACTATTAGAGAAAGATAAGCTCATAAAGTCAAAGCATGAATACCTTTCACAAATATAGTAGGGATTTTATGGTGTCAAACATCACGCACAGTTTATCACAAAGTAAAAGATGGCCTTCATAATGCATCCATATTGCTTACAGCAAATTTATATTCAGATCAGAAGAGAACCATCTGCTGTAATGGTAAGCATTGTACATGAGTGTTTTTATGTAAGAAGAAGTCCATCACGGCTGTATTTTATTGCTGCATCTTTTCAGCATAAACTATTCATACAACTACAATCATAGAAAAGGTGGTTATGGATGACAGTTCTGGGCCCTCTTCTTTTTACCCTCTATACTGCTCCACTGTCACATATAATAGACCGTCATCATATCAATTATCACTTTTATGCCGATGACTCTCAGATTCAAAGCAGTGATACACCCAAAAATCTGCCATCACTCTTGACAAATATGACCAACTGCCTTCAAGATATCCAACACTGGATGATGCAAAACAAGTTACAAATAAATGCAGATAAAACCGAAGCCATGCTCGTAGGCACTAAACACAAACTCTCCTCAATCTCGACAACTTCAATAGAATTCGGTAATACGTCAGTTCCGCTATCCACTTCTGTGAAGTATCTAGGGGTTGTTTGTTGACAACACACTCTCCATGCAAAAATTCATTACCCCGACCTATCAGTCATGCTACTATCAATTACGGCGCATTAGTGCAATTCGAAAGTACCTGTCCACTGATGCAACATCCAAACTTGTCACTTCTCTTATTCTTTCACGTCTGGACTATTGCAATTCTCTTTTAGCTCGTCTGCCAGCATCGTCTATCCACTCCCTCCAACGTATACAAAACTCTGCAGCTCATCTGGTCCTCAGAAAGAAAAATCTGAGCACATTACCCCTCTCTTGAAATCTCTCCACTGGCTGCCAGTACCACAGAGAGTAATCTACAAGATCAATACCCTTTGTTACAAATGCCTCCACAATACTGCACCCTCCTACATCTGTGAATGTCTTCATTTGCACACACCTTCTCGCTCCCTCCGCTCGGCCGCAGATACTTTGTCTTTAAGAATACCTAGATTCAACCTATCTACCGTTGGCCACCGCTCTTTCTCTGTTTCTGGTCCATTGATCTGGAACGACCTCCCTCTTTCCCTCCGGCAAAAGCCCACTTATAAAACTTTTAAATCCAACCTCAAGACACACTTGTTTCAAACCTAAGATTTCCTCCTTCTGTTTCCCATCTCTTGTCTGTCCCCGCCTTCGACATCTACCTGCCAAAGTGAATAGCCTTTGTGGATGTGTGTGTGTGGTGTGGTGGGGGGGGGGGGGGGGGTGTGTGGTGGTGGTGGTGTGGTGTGTGTGTGTGTGTGTGTGTGTGTGTGTGTGTGTGTGCGTGCCTTTGCGTGTGTGAGTACGTTAGAATTTGCTAGGACCATATAATATTGTTATTGATTGGTTGTGTGATGTATAGGTCGAATGCAAGTGCTTTGATTTGTTTTTACAAGATATAGCACTATATAAGTTCCATATATTATTATATTATTATTATTATTATTATTATTATTATTATTATTATTATTATTATTATTATTATTATGACATGAGTATTTTTATCTATTTTTATTTTCTATTTATTCCTTTATTTTGAGGATGATTGAATAAGCACTTGTGTGCTTTTTTACATGTAGTCTCCATGTGTATGCAGTTTTGTAAATTTTGTTATCCATACCAACTAGCACAAAATGGCCTAGTCTTTCAAAAAGCGGACTGGGTTTAACATGTGTGCAAGTTGTTCTGCGTGCGTTCACACATTGGGCCTTGGTTTGTAGTCTTATCTGAAAAACTTTGGGGGGGAGTGGAGTCGGCTTTAACTCCAGTGAAAAAATTCTCTTGAATAAGATTCAAACCTGGTAGAACTTCTTGATCACGTTATATTTACAATCATACTACACAATAGCTAATAGCTGGTGATGTCTAAGGCAAATAGAATGCTTGGGATGGAGACATTGCATTATTATGATTTATTATTGTAAATGCCTTTGCGCCAGGTGGCAGCATGGTCTGTAGACTCGTGTTTGACAGCTGGGTTTGTGTGTATTTCTTTTGTTTTGTGGGGTGATTTTGGTGTCTGTGTGTTTGGACTGTCACCAAGCTTAAATGGTCAGATTGTTTTTCTTTGACATTGTTTCCTTTTTGAAATATTTTGATATAAAATTTTCACATTTTTGTTGACATTTTTCAAGATTTTTGCCACTGATGATTTGTGTTCATCAAATTGTACTGGTCTTTGTGACCCTCTGTACCTTGACCCTGCTGCTGCATAATATTTGTCACGTGTTTCACGAAATCAAACTACCCCCACCACCAATAGACAGCTTTCTGGATCCCACAACAATGCCAATGATGGCTGCTGACATGAGAGCAGTGCTTTCACGGGATACCAAACTAGATGTTGCCACAATACAACACATCACAAACCTTGGTTTCAATTGCCATAAAACGAGAAGTGGGACAAGAGCAGCAGGGCAGGCGTTATTGCCTTTGTTGTGCTTCTCTCCCTTCTCTCTCCTCATTCATATCAACTGTCAATTCCAAGTCCTTAGTAACCATTGACAACAATGTTTCTTCAAGTCATCATCCCGCTGTTCCAGATGCCTTCAAACTGCCACCATCTACACGCCATGTCACCTCTTCTCACAAATCAGCTGTGTCCTCAAGTCTCAACACTCGAGTCCATTTCCAAAGAACTTGCCATCAGACTTTGTTTAATCAATCTGGTTCTGATAGAGTTAATTCCAACCATGACACTACTCCACATAACAATTCTGTATGATGTCAAATGCTTCCCTCAGTTTCTTATTTTACCATGATGTTTTTAATTGTAATTGTGTTGTGATGTGTATGATACTACAAATTCCCACACTGATCCAGTACTTTCACTATCTTCTACACCTGACTCACCATTCGAACTCTTATCTGATTTTCCACTATCTACATCTCTACCATCACCTTCATCCTCTTCCTCTGAGTGTCACTTTCATCCATCACTGTCATCTTCAACCTCTCTTCCACCTTCAGATCTTCTTCACATGTGTTTGTTTAACGTTCAGTCTGTCTGCCCTGATGGAAAAGCCAACTTTATTTCTGATTTTATCTCTGAAAAGAACCTCGGTATCACATTTCTCACTGAAACTTCGCTAAAACCACTGGCCCATGAGTCACAGATAAAACAACTAACACAACCTGGCTAGGAAACTCTTTCTCTCCCTCGACCCTCCCATGGAGGTGGAATTGCCATTATCTACAAGGACACTCTGCAACCAGTTATTTCTTTCTGCCATTCCCTTCCTTTTTCACACAAATCCTTTGAAGTCTGCAAACTCCACCTCAACCTACCTGGCCACTCTATCACTTTCTGCTGCCTTTACCGTCCACCTCCTAGCAACAAGAACAATTGGACACCTTCAATTTTCCATCAAGAGTTCCAGTCACTCCTAGAC
Organism: Stramonita haemastoma; assembly: GCA_030674155.1. Classification (NCBI taxonomy): domain Eukaryota; kingdom Metazoa; phylum Mollusca; class Gastropoda; order Neogastropoda; family Muricidae; genus Stramonita; species Stramonita haemastoma. The sequence goes on along the minus strand of CM060332.1, from coordinate 55,057,666 downwards.
CACTACAACCTCTCTTCCACTAAGCTTATTATTCCCGGTGATTTTAACTTTCATTTCAACAACCTGTCTTCTCCTGATGTCAAGCGCATTTTGCTTTCACTGTCAAACCCTTCTCTCACCCAACTGGTAAATGAGGCAACTCACAAATCAGGTCACATTTTAGACTGGCTTATTTCTGACATTTACAATAATCTGGTTACATCTGTATCTGTTACTGATGAAATTCATTCCAATCATTCTACCATCCTCTTTGTCCTCAACATTACAAAACTTACTAGAAAGAAAAAAAAACATGTCATCCGTCATAATCTCAAGGTTATTAATATTCAAGCATTCTCTTCACAAGCTGCCAACCACCTTTCAAAACCTCGGACCAGACAGACCCCTCTGAACTTTACAACTCTGTGCTTTGTCAATTGTTAGACAAACATGCACCTCCCACTGACCGTCTCCTCCCAGACTGGCCCCCTGTGCCATGGTACACCCATGACATATTGATGGCAAAACATAAACGCAGGCAACTGGAGTGGCAGTGGCAAAACACTAAAAACAGAAATTAACAAACAGATGCTTCAAAAACAAGTAAACCAGTCAAGTAAAAAAGTCAAAAACTTAATTCATTTTGAAAAAAAACAGACTACTATTCTTCTAAAGTTCTCAATGCTACATCCACGAAATCTCTTTTTCCCTCACCTCAGACCTTCTGGATCTGTAAAAGCAAACCCTCTGCCTTTCACTGAAAGCCCCTCTGAACTGCCATTTATCTTTTCTTCTTTATTTTCTGAACAAGTATGCAACATAGGTTCCAGACTGGATCAGACACCTTTTCAGTATGCACCTCCTGATCCCCAGTTCACTGGCACCCCTTACTGTTCCTTCCATTCTGCAAGTGAGAAAGATATCATGACAATTTTAAAAGAAATGACAATAAAGTCATGTGATCTCAATACCATACCTACTACTCTTCTTTCGCAAAGCATTCCACAGCTTGTACTTCCTATCACCAAAATAGTGAACTCATCCCTTATTTCAGGAAATTTTCCATCAGCTCTAAAAGCTGCAATAGTTAGACCTCTACTCAAAAAGTATGACCTCGATCCCAACTCTCTACAGAGTTATAGACCTGTTTCCAACTTACCTTTTGTCTGCAAAATACTCAAGAAAGTTGTTCTGAAACAGCTCAACAACCACCTTTATTCCAATAGTCTCCTTCCTCCTTTTAATGTGCCTATCGTACTAATCATAGCACAGAAACTACGCTAGTCCACACGTTAGATATGCTTCTAGTTGCTTACGATGCAGAAAAAGTTCTCTTCTCACACTTCTCGACTTACCTACAGCCTTTGACACTATTGACCACTCAATTCTTCTCTCCCGACTTCAAAACACATGTGGTATTGATGGCATACCTAACAGACCGATTCCAAACAGTTACTGTAAACAAACTTTGATCAAAACCTGTCAAACTTTAATGTTCAAATTCATTTAACGTCTTTTCACAAATTGTGATATTAGACGGGAAGGGGGGGGGGGGGGGGGGGGGGGAGTAGGTGGGTGTATGAGTGTCAGAAAAAGAGGGTGTGGTTGGCAATGTATGGGATAAAGAATTTCAGGGAGTCAATACTTGCTAAGTAAATTTAAAAAAAACAACAACAAAAAAAACACCTTTTTGTCACTAACCTATTGAACTACAGTAAGCAAAAACGGGAAATGCAGTTCTAACAAACTCTAACAAAATCAGTAATTCCAATGAAAAATATAACTAAATAGTTACTTAATTTCACATAAGAAAACACAAAATACCCCTCAGTTCAGTTCTAGGGCCTGTTCTCTTAACTCTATACACTGCTCCACTTTCATATGTAATCAACCATCATCAGATTAAGCATTCCTTTTATGCTCATAATACTCAAATTCAAAGTAGTGATACTCCTGAAAATCTGTCTGCCCTCTTAACAAATATGTCCAAAAGTCTTCAAGATATTCAAAACTGGATGATTCAAAACAAGTTACAGCTGAATGCCGATAAAACTAAAGCCATGCTTGTAGGGATTAAACATAAACTCTCCTCCATCTCAACAACTTTAATAGATTTTGGACGTATCTTAGTTCCTCTGTCCACCTCTATGAAATATCTAGGCGTCATTATTGATAACACACTTTCAATGCAAACATTCATGACCCAGACCTGTCAGTCCTGCAACTATCAGTTACGGTGTGTCAGTGCAGTTCGCAAGTATCTGTCTACTGATGCAACATCCAAGCTTGTAACATCTCTTATTCTTTCTCGACTGGAATACTGTAATTCACTATTGGCTGGTCTACCAGCATCATCTGTCCACTCCCTTCAACGTATTCAAAACTCTGCAGCACGACTCATCCAAAGAAAGAATAAATCCGAACATATAACTCCTCTCTTGTGATCCCTTCACTGGCTACCTGTTGCACAGCAAGTGAAATACAAGATCAATATCCTCTGCTACAAATGTCTACACTAGTCTGCACCTTCCTATCTCTGTCACTGTCTTCAACTGTACACTCTTTCTCGATCCCTCCGTTCTGCTGCAGATACTATGTGCTTAAAAATATCCAGGTTCAAACAGTCCAGTGTCAGCTATTGTTCTTTCACTATATTTGGTCCATCTATCTGGAATGACCTCCCTCTGTCCCTTTGCCAAATCCTTTTGTTTGACACTTTCAAATCCAATCTAAAGACACACTTATTTCCTACCTAGGATCTTCCTCCATTATCACACCCTACACATGTCCCAAATTTCATTCAGTCTCCTCCATCTCCTTCACTGTGCGTTATCAATGTGTGTGTGTGTGTGTGTGTGTGTGTGTGTGTGTGTGTGTGTGTGTGTGTGTGTGTGTGTGTGTGTTTGTTTGTTTGTTTGTTTGCATTTGTGTAAATATATAATTTGTTAATTCATTTGTAAATGGTTGCATGTGTGTGACTGATTTGAATGCAAGCGCTTCAATTAGTTTGCTTTAAAAGATTTAGCGCCATATATATTCCATGTATTTTATATTATTATATTATATTATTATTATTATTATTATTATTATTATTATTATTATATTATTATTAATTATTATTATTATATTATATATTATTGTATATCATTATTATTATTATCTCATCAACGTTATTAAACTTGCCTTCAGATTGATCAAAACCATTATTATAGATGTTGTCTTCCATTGCATTGTTCTTTATCATCAACACTTAATTGAAGTACGTGAATAAAATTGTTATCACCATATTGCATGCATGTTTCTGTTTTCAATAAACAGATTAAAAATATCCAGCTGAGAAGATCTTTTCAAGAACTACAAAAAAACCAACAAAAACAACACCCAAGCTTTTTTCCCTCAAGTACTTTTAATCTTGGTCATTAAAGACCAAAATTCATCAGGTAGATGAAATGGGGAGCATCCCAATGTTGCTTTATGTCAGAGCAGGTAGAGTCAACACACTGAGTATCTGGGAGTTGGCACTATGTACACTTACTGCCTGTATCTTGTTGGTTTCTGCTGAGGAGGTCACAAATCCATGGAGTGCAAACAGCATACACACCAGCACTACTGCTGGCCTGTCAATGGTCACTGGCTTCTGCCCAGGTGTGGGAATACCTTCTGCATCAAAACACTACAAACACGACGTTTCTGCAAGTCAATATGTCAGACTGTGAGGAAAATACAATCACACCTACTGCTCATCAAGGTGTGATTTTTGCTGTGTGTCAAGACCTTTCCACATTCTGTTTACTTCACATTGAGGCACACAGAGGTAAGTATGTGCGTGCCTTCCTCCAACGACTTGCATACTGGTGCAGTTCCAACAATGGACAACATGGATCTTACGCGGGTTATTATTCTAGTATTTTTGCACCATGAGATGTGATTACCATAGTGTAAAAGAAATGTACATTTCACAGGCCAGTAGCTTTATGATCACAAAGCACGTCAACAGTCCAGTAGTCAACATTATTTATGAAATGGTAGAGCAGTTATATTTTGCTGCAAAGTATACAACAGAACATTCTGGGTATGTCATGATGCCTTTTGCTAGGGGAGGGGACTCACAATCTTTCTTTGTGGAGTGGGACTTGTCTTCCAGAAGTGTCATCATGATCAGTGTTGACCAATACACTTACGTCAACTATGGTCAGGCTCATGCGCCAGTATTATCATATCCCTATCGCTTTATCAAATTAACAGTCATAAAACCAGAAAAAATCAACAAGACACTCAGTTTCTTTGTGTTAGCTGTTTCGGAACTGCTGATGTCATTTTCACGTCATATCTAAGACTAGATTCTGTCCTTTGCCTCTGCGATTGATTATACTCATATGAAAATATTGATATCAGCCCTATCAGTAAATAGTAAGCACATTAAACTGCAAACAGGTTTAATCAACTGTTCTGTCAGTGACTACTCTGATTTTCAACACCATGTAGACTGTAACCTGAAGAGGGAGTGTGCAGATGGACGGGATGAAACAGAACACTGTGCCTTCAGCAATTCCCATTGTAATGGTCTGGTAGCTTCAAGAAACAAATGTTTTCAAAGGATCATCAGGGCAACAAATGAACATCCCAGTTTTGGACATTTTGAATGCCACAAAATAGTGGAAGGCTAGCATCCATAAGAACAAGAACAGAACAGGGTGACTTTTTAAATCTGGTTAAAAATGAACATTCTTTTTATATTTTTGTTGGTCTCATGTCAGGATGGCGGTCTCTTCCTTTCATGTATAGCATGTTTCGTAAATGGTATGACAACACCTTGGTGTATAACATGCATTTCTTCAAGCTAGAAAACAATACCGCCCATCACGAAAATTCATTTACATGTTTGTTGATGAATGGAGATTCAATTTGCAAGTTTTTACCGAATCTTTGTGTGAGGTGAAAGTACAAAGTGAAAGGGATCTTTTAGTCATTAAATCTATGGTTTCCATAAAGAAATCTCTTTGACCAAACACATCATCTTTTTTTGTCTGCCATGATAGTCACGTCACACAACTGTTTCTGTCATGTGATTTCAACTGCACTAAACAAGCATCTTTGAAATATTGTCCATTCACAAACCTAACTGATGCACAGATGGTGGATACATTTGCTTTTCCAGAGTGTTTCAGTACTCTGATGTTATGTTCAGAGTGTGATGATGATGATACCTCATAAGTACACTACACACTCCTGTTGTGATTTCAAAGCAGATTGTTTTGGTGGATCTGATGAGTTATTCTGTGAACATCCTTCATGCAATGGGTATTTGTGCTTTAACAATCAGTGTGTGTTGTCCAGCCAACGCTTTTAATCAATATTCAGATTGCATGGATCATTCTGATGAGATGGTGGTGATTATGTTTCACCAAGTACCTGGATTGGTTTAAGGATACTGAGAGGAAGCAGTGGGTGTACATCAATCTGGATGGAACTGGCTACTTCACTGAACAGGTAATGTCAGCTGACCAGTCCTGTCCTGAGAGTCATTATCAATGCCAATCTGAGTCTTTGTATTGTCTGCCTCTTTACACTCGATGCAATGGACTTTCTGACTGTGCTTATGGTGAGGATGAGCAACAGTGTGAGACAATGATTTGCCCTGGATTTTACCAGTGTAGAGAATCTAGGATCTGTGTGCACAAAACCCATTTGTGTGATGGCTGGGGTCAGTGCCCATGGCGTGATGACGAGCTGATGTGTGACTTCACATGTCCTGAAGTGTGTCTCTGCCATGGTCATGCGTTTCTTTGCAGTCAGTTTTTCCCTTCTGAACTTTTCCCTCAACTGCGTTACCTGGATGCTGCCGGATCCAACATGTCCCTGTCTGATTTTGATAGAAATACCTATCTTGTTCATTTGAAAATACCTCAGTGTTTTATTCACAATGTTTCCTTTAGCCCACTTTTGAACTTACAGCATCTTGACCTGACTGGAAACTTTGATAAGAAGTATCAACTGACTGTTCTGCTTGGAATTCTTCAGTTGAGAAGTCTCAGTTTAAGGAAAATCCTTTAAGTAGAATGAAAAGTGAAATGATGAATCATATTCACTATGAACTTAGACACATTGACATGTCTGAAACTTGG
>CM060332.1:54985476-55042976 GCA_030674155.1 Stramonita haemastoma | reverse complement strand
GTTTTGGCCCAAACTTTTCCCCCATCCATTAAACCATGATTTGTAGGTAGTCTGGGCGCTAGCTTTTTTATTCTTTTTTCTTTTAAATCAAGGATAATGGGATAAGCACTCTTGTGCTTTTCCTACATCCACTCCCCCTGTGTATGCAGTTTTGTAAATGTCATCTGTTCCCACGGCACACGATGGCCTACTCTTACGAAAAGCGGAACACGATTTAACGTGTGCGCAAGATGTTCTGCGTGCATTCGCACACGGGGCCTCGGTTTATAGTCTCATCTGAATGATTTTGGGGAGAGTGGAGTCAGCACTGATGTTAACTCCAGGAGAAAAACCTAGTCTTTTGGATAAGACGATAAACCGGGGTCTCGTGTGTTACACATCATTATTTACCACACGTAAAAGAACCCACGGCAACAAAAGTGTTGTCCCCGCAAAATTGTGTAAAAAAAAAGAAAAAAGAAAGCCGCTCTCATACGGAAAAATAATATTATTCAGTTGCAGACAGGAAAAAGAAAAAAAAAGGGTAGGCGCTGTAATTGTGGCAACGCACTCTCCCCGGGAAGGACAGCCTGAGTTTCTTTTCTGTGACATTAAGTGGTATACAAAATAAAATAAAATGTGTCAAAAGTTGATAATTTTGTATGTGATTTTTCTGACACTCTGGATTAAGCATGCTGTGTCTCTGTCTCTCCTTTGTCCGCTTGTTCTGTCGTCTGTCTACTCTCTTCTTCTCTGTCTGTCTCTCTTCTGTTGTCTCTGTGTCTCTTCTGTCTCTGTCTGTCTCTGTTGTCTCTGTCCTCTGTCTGTCTTTTGTCTCTGTCTCTGTCTCTGTCTCTGTCCTCTCTGCTCTGTCTCTCTCTCTCTCTCTCTCTCTCTCTCTCTCTCTCTCTCTCTCTCTCCTCTCTCTCTCCTCTCTCTCTCTCTCTCTCTCTCTCTCTCTCCTCTCTCTCTCTCTCTCTCTCTCTCTCTCTCTCTCCTCTCTGTTTGACTTCATGATAACGATGACACTGCCCCGTCACAATTAGTTTTTTTTTTCCTATGAAGTAAAAAACAAATCAAAAAAACAAAAAAAACCCTTTGAAGTGCATGTGCGAGGGGCGATATATGATTCTGTAAGTGTGAATGTGAATGTGAATGTGAATGTGTGTGTGTGTGTGTGTGTGTGTGTGTGTGTGTGTGTGTGTGTGTGTGTGTGTGTGTGTGTGTGTGTGTGTGTGTGTGGTGTGTGTGTGTGTGTGTGTGTGTGTGTGTGTGTGTGTGTGTGTGTGTGTGTGTGTGGTGTGTGTGGTTCGATATGTATGTGCATGAGGTGAGTGAGTGAGTGAGTGAGTGAGTGGTATAGTGAGTGGTGGTTGCGTATGGTATGTGTGTGTGTTGTGTGTGTGTGTGTGTGTGTGTGTGTGTGTGTGTGTGTGTGTGTGTGTGTGTGTGTGTGTGTGTGTCCCTGTAGCCTACGTGAAAGAGTGAGTCTTAAGGAACTAAAATAATCCTTTTTCTCTCTTGTTACATGTCAGACAACTTGCTTTACAACCGACATTCTTTCTTTTGATGTCCTTGGAAAAATATTGGATTAAAATAATTATTATAAGTATTCGTTTTAATCCTGTTTGAACAGATCACAACTGATCGTTGGTGAGGCTTTCTATGTACATACTTACCTCACGTTGTGATCTGGCAAGGGGATATGTGCGACCTTCCATTCTTATCCCTCTGAAAACACCACACCTTTCAGGCTAAACTAACAGTTTCTGATGATTTTTCTTTTTTTCTATCTCTAAACGTTAATCAGATATTTTAGATAGACTTTTTTTTTAATTTTATTATCTCCCTTGTAAGTATTGTGATGTGATGTGAAGTGATGTGATGTGATGTGATGTGATGTGATGTGATGTGATGTGATTGTGTGTGAGTGTATGTGTGTGTGTGTGTGTATGCATGTGTGTGTGTGATGTGTGTGTGGTGTGTGTGTGTGTGTGTGTGTGTGTGGTGTGTGTGTGCATGGTGTTGTGTGTGTGTGTGTGTGTGTGTGTGTGGTGTGTGTGTGTGTGTGTGTTTGTGTGTGTGCATGTTGTGTGTGTGAGTGTGTGTGTGTGCATGGTGTGTGAGTGTGTGTGTGTTGTGTGTGTGTGTGTGTGTGTGTGTGTGTGTGTGTGTGTGTGTGTGTGTGTGTGTGTGTGTGTGTGATGTTGTGTGTTTGAGTGTGTGTGTGCATGTGTGTGTGTGTGTGTGTGTGTGTGTGTGTGTGTGTGGTGTTGTGTGTGTGTGTGTGTGTGTGTGTGTGTGTGTGTGTGTGTGATAGAAATAATAATTGGATTAATGTCGTAGTCACTGATTGTTTTGGTGAGAGCCTTGTGAGATTCAGCTGTTCTGCCTCTGCTTCTGAGATAGTCATGTCCTGCTGGTCTCACACTGCTCATTTCAATATCTCCACCACAGCCCTGTTTAGAAGCGTCATGTATATACTCAGAATTAGAATTTACAGTAGCTAATTAATGTTAAAGGCCACTATGGGGCCACCATCCTGAATGACCCTGCACTGCTGCTGGGTCATTTAGGTGGTGTCACTGATACCATATTGTCAAAGGGGACGGGATAGCTCAGAGGTTAGAGCACTCACTTTCCCCAAGTCATGTTAAGCTGCATCGAGCGTGGTTACCAGTTCGATGGGTGACCGTTTGCTAGCCTTGGCTTCAGTACAGTCCCCGCAGTTCACCCAGCTGTAAATGGATACCTGCCCTCTTTAGGGTCAGGGAAGGTAAAGCAGTGAGGCAGATGGAGATGCTGGCCCTTAGAGAAGCTGAGATCTCTGACGCCTCGCTCCCCTACGACCGCCTAGGTTATGGGGCACCTTTACCTTTACCTTACCATTGACACAGGGTGGTTACCATCACAACGCCCCTTCAATGGCTCTCTCTGAAATAATAGTTGGTGACATTGTAACTGATATAAGCTGTTTTTTGTGTTGTTTTTTTTGACACTATATGATTTTTAAAAGACTCTAAATGTGTGCATGTACGTAGGAGTATACGTGCTGAGTGGATGAGCGCAAACCGTGTGTGTGTGTGTGTGTGTGTGTGTGTGTGTGTGTGTTGTTGTGTGTGTGTGTGTGTGTGTGTGTGTGTGTGTTGTGTGTGTGTGTGTGGTGTGTGTGTAGTGTGTGGTGTAGGTGTGTGTTGTGTGTGTGTGTGTGTGTGTGTGTGTAGTGTGTGTGTGTGTGTGTGTGTGTGTGTGTGTGTGTTGTGTGTGTAGGTGTGTGTATGTGTGTGTGTTTGTATGTGTGTGTGTGTGTGTGTATGGCTTTTGAGTGGTTTTTGTTGTTGTTGTTTTTTTTGTTTTTTTTTCTCCTTTGTCTGTTTTTGCTGTTATTGTAGTTGCTTGTATTATCTATAGGCATAATTTTATTTTAAAGCTGTTGAAATCATGTTAGCTAATTAATGTTGGTGAATGATTGATGTTTTATTTGCTTGTTTTTTTTTTCCCCTTTTCTTTCTTTTGTTGGCTTTATTGTTTGCTAGGGATTTTCTGCTTTGTTTTTTGTTGGTTTTTTGCTTGGTTTTGTTTTGATTTGATTTTTGTTTTTGTTTGATTTTTTTTTCTTTTCTTTAGATAGATGGCTTGATGGAAAAAAGCAAATCGATGCTTACTCAATGTACCATCTGGAAATAAAATGTGATTAATTGATTGATTGATTGATTGATTGATCTCTCATCAGCCTCCATCCCTGAAGCCTTTGACACAAACTAACCAGTGGCACAAAAGTGTACGCTAATCCCAAATCGAAATTGGATTTGTATTTGTCTAAGTTTAAAGTGTCCCATAACCTTTGTGGTTGTAGGGGAGCAAGGCATCAGAGACCTCAGCTTCTGTAGGATCCAGCATATTGAATGTGGTGCCCATCCCCTCTCCCTCACTGCTTTACCTTCCCTCACCCTAAAGAGGTCAGCTACGCATTTACAGCTGGGTGAACTGGGGGACTGTACTGAAGCAGGGCGTACAAACGGTCACCCATCCAACTGGTAACCATGCTCGACGCTGCTGAACTTGACTTGGAGAAAGCAAGCCCTGTATTTGTGTACTACGTTAAATTACAGCAGATTTATTTGCTTGAAATTCAAACTGCTTTCTCATGGAAAAAATGTCACCACAGGAGCAGTGCAACCCATGTTTTGTTTTGCTTTGTTTTTCTGTCTGTATTGATAACTGTCTTCATATGAGAGTGGAATTTCCTCTACACTATGTTTTCAGAAACAACGTTTGTTGCCGTGGGTTATTTTACATGCACTACATGTATCTTGCACTGGGATCTTCTCATGCACTACATGTATCTTGCACTGGGGATCTTCGTTTATTGTCTCAGCTAAAAGACTAGCACCCACACCATCACCCACGGTCTAATGGATGGTGGAAAAGAATCGGGCACAAACGGGGATTAAACCTGGGCTTTTCGCTTTTCATGCAGTTGCGTTACCTCTAGACTGCCAATCCAGCATAGAACCAAGACTACTGAAACAAAGATATACTTCTTTCATTGCACGCTGGTCGATGGCGATAGGGAGGATGCAATGATGATGCCATGGAAATGCACAAGCTTCCAGATGTCCTGACGGGGCTGTACTCCATGCTTTCTACCGTGACATGTGTCAGCTGGGACCAACAGATACAGACACCTGCAGTGTTGGTCAAGTACAACTTGATTTGAGCAACACTGTCATAACTGCAACCGTAAAGTTAATAAAGTGTTACGGTGCGGTGCGGACATTCCATGTAAAGCGGTTAGTACTACTCTAAAAACGGGAAAAACAGCGGTCTAGAAACATCTACGTTGACTATTTGTTGCGAGTAGTAGTAGTAGTAGTAGTAGTAGTAGTGAGTAAGTAGCAGTAGTTGAGTAAGTATGTAGTAGTAGTAGTAGTAGCAAGTACAGATAGTAGTAGTGGAAGTAGAGCAGCAGCAGCAGCAGCAGCAGCAGTAGTAGTAGTAGTAGTAGTAGTAGTAGTAGTAGTAGTAGTAGTAGTAGTAGTAGTAGTAGTAAGTAGTAGTAGTGATAGTAGAGCAGCAGCAGAAGTAGTAATAGCAGCAGCAGCAGCAGCAGCAGCAGCAGCAGTAGTAGTAGTAGTAGTAGTAGTATGTAGTAGTAGTAGTAGTAGTAGTAGTAGTAGTAGTAGTAGTAGAGCTAGAGTAGTATAGTAGCAGTAGTAGTAGTAGTAGTAGTAGTAGTGTAGTAGTAGTAGTAGTGAGTAGTAGTAGTAGTAGTAGTAGTAGTAGTAGTGTAGGTAGTGGTAGGTAGTAGTAGGTAGTAGGTTTTAGTAGTAGTAGTAGTGTAGTGGTGTTGTAGTAGTAGTAGTAGTAGTTAGTAGTATAGTAGTAGTAGTTAGTAGTAGTAGTAGTAGTAGTAGTAGTAGTAGTAGTGTTCTTATCTTCTTCTCTTTTTCTTCTTCTTCTTCTTCTTCTTCTTCTTCTTCTTCTTTCTTCTTTTCTTCTTCTCTTCTTCTTCTTCTTCTTCTTTTCTTCTTCTTCTTCTCATTATAAAAAAAAATTCTTCACAATTCTTCTTCTTCTTCTTCTGCTTCTTCTTTTTGTATAAAGTAATACTAATGCATGGGAAATATTGCTTCTGAAGCTAGTTAGGTCAGTTGTACAGACATAGTTCAAGACTCTGCCATAGACAACTGTAGAGAGATCGTCAGTCACACTACATTTCTCTTGAAGTTGTTTGAGGGAGAAGATGTGTGTCATAGTTAGTCATTATAACGAAGATCGTTTAAGGAACCTAGCCTTGGGTTTATCTCATTGTTGTGAGGTGGATGTGGTTTCACCCACAGCACGGTGCCTCTCTGGGGTTGACCCTTGTGGCTGGCCAGGGCGTTGATACAAGGAACGGGAGAACAGTTGGTTTTATAACCGGTTTAATCTGTATATAGTTCCACAGTTGATTCTGAGATTCAAATTATTACGAAGCGACAGCCCCAATATGGCCTTTGTAGTCAGCGGCGCTATACACAACAAAATTGATTGGGAATACCGTCTTTCCCAGGTGCCTTGTCAGAGGCAAGAGAGTCCAGGGCTTCGCTGAGTTCATCTTTGGTTGGTCCTCTGTTAAGTTCTCCCAGTTCTGGTAGGCACTCTATGGCATTCAGGGCATCTTGGGTGACTACATTTTCCCTTGGTATATAGCTCGGTGTAATGTTGTGTAATGTTCTACCGACCCTTGTTCCAGCAATGTAGAGAGGGAGAGGGGGGGAGGTGTCTGCTGCATAAGTAACACCTTTGCCCTCCATACTTTCTTACCCAGGCTGTAGAGAGGGGGGGGGGGAGGGGGGGGGGGGGGGGTCTGCTGCATAAGTAACACCTTGCACTCCATACTTTCTTACCCAGGCTTTGTACACTGGATAGGACTCACCAGCTTTGCTTTGCAGCGTGGATACAACACAAGTGTAGCAGAGTGCTCATAAACATGGTAAGTAAGTATAGAGGTCAAGCTGTTACCCATGCAGCAGACGCCCCCTCCCCTCCCGTCCACGTTGCTGGAATGGCCCATAGTGAAGACAATTGCCGATATACATGGTTCCAATGCCCTCGAAGCAGTTATCAGAACTTTGCTACAACACATCCTCAAACTGCCTTGGGGACTCTTAAAGTTAAAGTTAAAGTCTGTCCCAAGCCTAAGGCTCATCAGGCCGGTGCTTATCTCGGTTTCTGTGGCGTTAAGCGACTAAGCGTCATAGACTCCCCCAGGGATAGGATGCCAGTCATTTGCAGAGTTAAACTCCAACACAAGGTTGGTACCCCTTTTACACCTGGGTGGGGTGAGAAAAAAGCCATAAATTTCCTTTTCCAAGGGCACAACGAATAGCTGAAAGCTGGGATCGAACCCACAATCTTTAGATTACGACCTTGGGACTCTGACTCCTACTTTTTCCTCAGGTTGACTCCCAAAGCTTTTTTTTTTTTCTTGAGTGGGTATGGCTGCGATGCAGTGGAGGTCAGTAATAAATTTGACCAAAAAAAATACTTACTCATTAAATGATTTTTTTTTAAAGACAAAAATAAAGTGAACAAAAAACACTTACAATAAAAAAAGGAAATAAAATAAAAGACAAGAATCTTAAGAACTCAAGAACTCAAATATTTTAATGTACTTTAGCATTGGGCCACAATACATTGAATGTTCGAAGAATAAATATATAATAATGAAATGGTATCGATTTATAATCTACATAGTCATTGAAGTATTCTCTGCACTTTGTAGCAACCAAGGAAATATCAAAGAAACTAACATCTTTTCAAAACATCAAATGCATTCATACACCCCAAAAAAAACCCACTCTCCTCTTCCTATGGAGGACTTTACAGAATTGAATTTTGCCTTCTTTTCATTGCATGGAAGACAAATCTGGACAAGTTGTGTGTGTGATTTCGATTTGATGCTTCCATAAGCACATGTAGAGGAGCAATTATGGATTCTTTAAGAAATTTGTCCCTTAAATACTTATATAGCCAGCAGTCAAAAAAAAAAAAAGTGTTCGTTTTCAGTTTTTGCCAGTGCAAAATGGACAATTTCTATTCTGTGCTACCGCACTGTTTTAATTTATTACAACACTCATGCAACACATTAAGTTGAGTTTGAAGGCCCACAGGGGTAGTTGAAAGTAAAGCAACATCATCAGCAAACAGCAATATAAAAACTTCCACATATTCCGGTAAAACAGTGCACCATGTTTGCCCTTTTCTTTAATGCTGTGTGCTTTCTGGTCTATAAAAATTGAAAATAAGGTAGGGCTCATAACATATCCTTGCCGTACACCAATTGGACATTCAAACATTTCCGAAGGTTTATGATTTAAGCGATATACATGACAAAAATGACTGATACATAGCTTTCAAACAGGCAAAAAACTTTCCTTTCACACCCTGAGAATCTATGCACTCTAAGAGTTTATTATGTTGAGCATAATCGAAAGCTTTTAAAAAATCTACAAATGCAACACATAATTTTTTACCCTTTTTACTTAAATATTTCAGAACTGTGGAATACAATGTAAAAATATGATCGACAGTTGAGTGATTTTTTTACGAAAACCTGCTTGGGAATCTGAAAGTAAATCATTATCTTCTAGCCATGTATACAGTCTTTTGTTTAGAACAGTTGCGTAACACTTTGAAATAATGCTTATTAAGGAAATTCCTCTGTAATTATCAACTATTTCAGGGTTCTTTTTTATATATTGGGATAATAATGGCTTTTAACCATTCTTGTTGAAAAATTCCTTGATCAAAAATATATTGAATAGTTTTGTCAAAAATAAATATACAACTTTCCCACAGCCTTTACCATTTCTGCAGATATATCATCAATTCCACTTGCTTTACCTCTCTTGAGTTTCCCAATGGCCTGAATGACTTCTTCTTCTGCTATGGGTTGATTTAACACATGACTAGTTTTTTAAGGTACGTCAGTTTCCATTGCTCTCTGCTTTATCTCTTGATTACTGTTTTGGAATAGCTTTTTAAAATGGTTACACCACTCTTTCATACAAATATTGTTAATAGTTCTCTTTTTCCCCCACAACCCATACTTCTTAATTGGCTCCAAAACTGAAGAGAGTTATTCATTTCTCTTGCCAGACTTTCTGTTGTTTGTTTTCTAAATATCTGTCATATCTCTGAGTATGTGTTTATACCTTTCCCTTGCTTCTATATATATTAGCCTATGTTTATCTGTTCTAGCCTTTCTAAAACACTTTAGCATTTTCTTTCTTTGCCACTTCACATTCATGATCATGGATTTTTTTTTTTTATTCCTGTTTGTATGTAATATCTTTAACATGCTCTGACTCGAAGTTTTTAGACATGTTACAAAAATATCTAAGGCTTGGTCTACATTTCTACCCAGAGTATGTGAGGCTAGAGTTAGTTTGTCTTCAATGCCTTTACTTTGCAACATTGAAATATATTCACTCTTATATACTTCGTTTCATACAATTTTCTCATAAACCAAACTTTCATCTTCAGCTATCTTCCAATTATCATATGCTGACCTTTTCTTAACAAGTAGTTCCAAAGCAACTAGTAGATGGTTGGATTCAGTTAAGCTTTCAATGGTAAGTGATACAATATTAACAGATGAAACCAAATCACATGATGTAATGACGTAATCCACTGTACTTGTTCCAGAGGCTGCAATTATAAGTACAACTGTCATCAAAGTTTCTTCACTGAGTCCATTTAAAATAATACATTCAAACATATTACGTAGTTCTAATAACTGCTTGCCAAAAAGATTAACCCCACTATCTTGAGATTTCTGTGGGAAGTTGTTGTCATCTAAAACATTTGTACCTGTAAAGTTAGTATCATCACTACTAAAACTATAATTCTTGATGCAGTTCTTGCATTTTATTGATTTATCTATTTATTTATTCTTTTGTATCGAGGATAACAGAATAAGCAATCATGTGCTTTTTTCCATCTGGTCCCCGTGTGTATGCAGTTTTGTAAATATTGTCATCTGTTCCCACCGGCACACAATGGCCTACTCTTACGAAAAGCGGAACAGGATTTAACGTGTGCGCAAGATGTTCTGCGTGCGTTCGCACACAGGGCCTCGGTTTAAAGTCTCATCCAAAGGGCTTTTGCGGAGAGTGGAGTCAGCACTGATGTTACCTCCAGGAAGAAAATTTCCACGACCGGATTCGAACCCGGGTCTTCAAATTGCCAGTGTAATGTTCTGACCACTAGGCTATCCGCCCCCTAACTTTGGTAACAAGCCATTTACATTGTAGTTTAGGAATTTGACTCAATAGCTATTTACAGTATTTACAAGTACATCTGATTGGGTTACTGATCTTTGTGCTTGCCCATTAGCTGTGTTGTGTTCAAAACCATGTACATGTTTTCTGTATTGTTTCCTAGGTATTGTGGCCTGGCTGAGTTCCTATTTACTAGTGCATAGGATCCCTTTTGTTTCCTAACCAGACTGAGGCATATGGGACTGCCTGTCTGAAGCTTTTGACTTTTTATGAGGTTGTACCTTTCTAAACGAGTCCACAATGCTGTTTTGACCTCTCGCTCTTGTTGAGGTGTTAACTCCTCTATGGCTACTTAGTCCAGTGATAGAGACAGTGCGTCTTGGGCGCAGTGTTCGTACAGAAGACCGCATCTTTTTTTTTCCATTTCTCAGTTTTATCGCATACATTAACCACTAAGTTACTATTCTGTTCTGTTGGCTGATCAGTTGTCATGTTTGGTTCTCTAACATTTCCTGTGCCAATGCTGTTTTTCTCCTTTTGTCTGTCACATGTCATGTCATTGTTCTGTTGTTCTATACTTTGTTGTGGTTCACTATTGTCCTCTGTTTCTTGCTCTTTGTCACTGTTCATAAGAATCTCAACATGAGCCTCAACATGAGCCTCAACGTGAGCCTCAACGTGAGCCTCAGCGTGAGCATGAGTAGCTTCTGCCTCCCTTCTGATGTCAGTCACGTCATCAGTCACATATCAGTATCCCTTACCATAAGGCCATCTGCCATAATGCTGTCCTCACTGTCGCTGTCTAGTCTGTTTACTAAATATCTGCCCACAGTTCTATGCATCAGGTCTTCACTACATTCAGTTTCGATGTCAGAGTACCTGTCAACCTTGTCCATCTGGTCAAGTCTGTCATTTGCCATAAATGTTGTGTATTGACACTGTTAAAACAAGAGTGATCTGTGGGCTGTAAACAGTAGAGCAAAGTGCATCATAGGCACCTGGAAAATGTCAAAATGGTCATGCACCCCATCCAGGCAATGTACTCCAGATAATTGACTGGCGCTTGGCACAGATGCAGCAGGGCTTTGCTCTTCACTCTGCAGCCATTAAATCAAATATGGATGAGAGATTTTGCTCCCTTGAGGACAGTTTTGCACGGTTCTTTTTAAAGATGAACAGTCTGGAGGAGATGGTGATCAGTAACAGGGATGAGCTAAGAGAGATGAAAGAAGACAAAGGGAGCATCATGGACAGACTGGATCAACTAGACAGACAAAGAGAGAAGGGAAATGTCAGAGATGCAGTGAGACAGATAGACAGACAGACAGACAGACAGACAGACAGACAGACAGACAGAAAGACAGACAAAGAGAACGACAGAGAAAGGGACACAAAGGGACACAAAGAGATGAAGAAAGACAGAAATAAAGAGAAATAGAGAGAGGGGGGTGGGCAGAGGGGAGAGACAGACAGACAGAGACAGAGATATATAGACAAACATAATGCAGAAAGAGAACAAATATGTGACGCTTCACCACGAAATGAGTCCCTTAGCACATTATCCATAATTGCTCTAGGATCTATTAACAGCAGATGGGTGTCAAGTTTCCAACTTTGAGATTTTGATTGGTTACTAAACTATATCCATTTATCTACCTTATAATGAAATATCAAGGCATAAGTTTTATTCCGTTTGCTTTTAAATGTTTTGAAAATACACAAGCCCTCATTTTGACAACCTGTTACGAAAGTAAACGTACTGGTTTCTCATTTTGTTACATCCTGCAGTCTATCATTTCAATTTGTAATAACTCTGCATAAAATTGTCCGATTTTCAATCTGTTTTTTTGTATCAGATAGCCCTTTTATTGCAAATTTATAAATTGTCAATAACTAAAAATTGACCTCTGGTGCAATTCGACTTCTTATGTGGTGGAGCGTCACATATAGCTTCTTTTGTCAGTTACTTTGATCTCTAGCATGAGCATCATACCATCCAATAGCTGTTTCCATGGCCATAGTGTGTAAACAGCATAGTGCCTGACCTTCTGCTCTGCTTGTAACTGCAGGCTGCGTACTACTGTGCTTGTAACTGCAGGCTGCGTACCACTGTGCTTGTAACTGCAGGCTGCGTACTACTGTGCTTGTAACTGCAGGCTGCGTACCACTGTGCTTGTAACTGCAGGCTGCGTACCACTGTGCTTGTAACTGCAGGCCGCGTACTAGTCTCAGCTGAAGCACTCTGACTTCAGAACATCTGACGACTAGTCTAATGCACCATTCATCTCGGTGCAGGATGCTAAAAACTAGTTTTGTGATCCTACCGGTTGTCTTGGTCTGCACCCAGTTCACCACAACTTCAGGCTGTGCCCACCTAGCCCCATGTCTCCATCACCAGAACACCTACATTAATGTTCTGTGCAAGTGTGACTACAGATTATACTGCTGACCCAAAAGAGAGAAGATCTTGACAGAAAAAACTGTTTTCAACTGGATACCTTTTAATCTTTATAACAAATTTAACTTGAAATAGTGTGTGTGTGTGTGTGTGTGTGTGTGTGTGTGTGTGTGTGTGTGTGTGTGTGTGTGTGTGTGTGCGTGTGTGTCTGTGTGTGTATGTGTAACCTTGGTCATGTTTGCTTGCTAGTCTTGGTCAGTCGAAGTTTCAAAATCTTAATTGTTTTTTTCCTCTTGTTTCCTGTATAGGAGTTGTGTCCTTGCATTCCATAGGTACAGAAGTGGATGAAGAGCGGAGTTGAACGGCAAAACAAACACTACCATGCCGTCATAAATCTGACCCGCAACACTCACGCTAAATGAACGCATCATGGCAGCCAGCCCTAACCCCAACCAGCAGACAGCATGTGTTGTGGCTAGTTTTCTGACCACGTGGACTGAAGGAAATGCTGATCTTTGTGAAGGATCAAGGCTACTCTGTACCTAGGTGTCCGTGTGTACATCACAGCTTGACCCCTACCAGCATCACACAGCAAATACAGTTGACTACTACAATGACTGTAAACCACCTGAAGTGCTGCCGAGACAGATCGTTCTGAAATAAAGCCAGACGACAGAGACCAGACTGACCCTGCAGACCCAAGTGTGATAATCCAGGAAGAAAAGGAATCACTGCCAGCAGACATCCAACTACCCACGTGACAACACAAGCTGTGGCTCTGAACCCTTTGCTGAATCTCCAGAGCTGATCAGGAAACAAAAGAGGATCACATGGTGCATTGTGAAAAAACAAACGATCAATAGTGATGGAGTCAGTGACAGTAAAAACGAAATCCAGCCACCTTACAAATGATGCTGTTAACCCAGGTCTTTTCAAACTGGATGTATTTTCCATAATATATATAGTTTGCTAATACAATAATACTGACATGGACTCCCATACAAAGGTGAGCAAATTGCAAAGTGATGATTTTTTTTACGAAATCTTCTCCACACACTTCAACAACTACAGATGACAGTACAAAACAAAGTAAATTCCCAACTATTGCCAAAATGGCAATGATCCAAAAGAACAAGATGTAGACATCAGTTGGTATCAATGTTGTGCATGAAGGAAAAATAACTTGAGGTGTCACACAGTTAAGTTGTGTTGAGTGTTTAGGAAGTAAGCTCTGACAACATAATTTGAAATGAGAGGTAAAAATGTGTTGTAGTCCATCTAACACTATCAACAGATTTGAAGGAAAGCTAGTGATGGGGTTTCTTGATATGTCCAGCTTCTTAAGCTGTGGCATGGTTTTGAATCCTACTGGTTCAATGGTTTGAACATGGCAGAGAGAAACATTAAAATAACTTCCTTTAGGTAAGTAAAGGGAAGTATTTCCGAACAGAGCATTCAGCCAAGTTTCAGACATGTCAATGTGTCTAAGTTCATAGTGAACATGATTCATCATTTCACTTTCCATTCTACTTAAAGGGTTTTCCTTTAAACTGAGACTTCTCAACTTAAGCATTCCAAGCAGAACAGTCAGATTGATACTTCGTATAAAGTTTCCAGTCAGGTCAAGATGCTGTAAGTTCAAAAGTGGGCTAAAGGAAACATTGTGAATAAAACACTGAGGTATTTTCAAATGAACAAGATAGGTATTTCTATCAAAATCAGACAGGGACATGTTGGATCCGGCAGCATCCAGGTAACCCAGTTGAGGGAAAAGTTCAGAAGGGAAAAACTGACTGCAGAGAAACGCATGACCTTGGCAGAGACACAGTTCAGGACATGTGAAGTCACACATCAGCTCATCATCACCCCATGGGCATTGACCCCAGCCATCACACAAATGGGTTTTGTGCACACAGATCCTGGATTCTCTACACTGGTAAAATCCAGGGCAAATCATTGTCTCACACTGTTGCTCATCCTCACCATAAACACAGTCAGAAAGTCCATTGCACCGAGTGTAAAGAGGAAGACAATACAAAGACTCAGATTGGCATCGATAATGACTCTCAGGACAGGACTGGTCAGCTGACATTACCTGTTCAGTGAAGTAGCCAGTTCCATCCAGATTGATGTGCACCCACTGCTTCCTGTCAGTATCCTTAAACCAATCCAGGTACTTGGGTGAAACATCGTCACAACCTATTTCATCAGAGTGATCAATACAATCTGAATATTGATTACAACGTTGGCTGGAACAACACACACTGACTGTTAAAGCACAAATACCCACTGCATGAAGGATGCTCACAGAATGACTCATCAGATCCATCCAAGCAATCTTCTTTAAAATCACAGAGGAGTGTGTAGTGTACTTTTGAATTATCATCATCATCATCATCACACTTGAACATAACATCAGAGTACTGAAACACTTTGAGAAAAGCAAATGTTTCTACCAGCTGTGCATTAGTTAGGTTTGTAATTGGACAATATTTCAATGACGCTTGTTTAGTGCAGTTGAAATCACATGACAGAAACAATTGTGTGACGTGACTATCATGGCAGACAAAGAAAGACTGATGTGTTTGATCGAAAGAAGATTTCTTTATGGAAGCCATAGATTTAACAACTATAAGATCACTTTCACTTTGTACCTTCACCTCACACACAAGATTTGGTAAAAAACTTGCAAATTCAAGCTCCATTCTTTCAACAAACATATAATTGACTTTTCGTGATGGGCGGTATTGTTCTCTAGATCTGAAGAAATGCATGTTATACACCAAGGTGTTGTCATTCCATTTACGAAACATGCTATACATGATAGGAAGAGACCGCCATCCTGACATAAGACCAACAAAAACAAGAAACCATTGTTCATTTTTAACCAGATTTAAAAGGTGATCCTGTTCTTTTCTTGTTCTTATGGATGCTAGCCTTCCACCTATTTTATGGCATTGAAAATGTCCAAAACTGGGATGTTCATTTCCTTTCCAGATGATCCTTTGAAAACATTTGTTTATTGAAGCTACCAGACCATTACAATGGGAATTGCTGAAGGCACAGTGTTCTGTTTCATCCCGTCCATCTGCACACTCCCTCTTCAGGTTACAGTCTACATGGTGTTGAAAATCAGAGTAGTTACTGACAGAGCAGTTGATTAAACCTGTTTGCAGTTTAATGTGCTTGCTATTCACTGAAAGTGCTGAAATTAATACTTTCAGATAAGCATACTTAAATGAGGAGGTAAAAGCAAAATCTAGTTTTAGATATGACGTTGAAATGACATCAGCAATTCCTAAACATCTAACACAAAGAAACTGAGTGTCTAGTTGATTTTTATCTGGTGTTATGACTGTTAATTTGATAACGTCATAGGGATCTGATGACACTGGAGCATGAGCCTGATCATAGCTAACTTCTGTGTATTGGTCAACACTGATCATGATGATGGTTCTGAAAGACAAGTTCCACTTCACAAAGCAAGATTGTGAGTTCCATCTCTTCAGGACATACGGCACCATGACATACCCAGAATGTTCTGTTGTATACTTTACAACATACCTAAGTTGTTTTATCGTTTCATAAATAATGTTGACTACTGGACCATTCACGTGTTTTGTGATCATAGAGCTACTGGCCTGTGAAATGTACAGTTCTTTTACACTATGGTAATCGCATCTCATGGTGCGAAAATAGCTCGAACGATAATAATTTCGTAAGATCCATGTTGTCCATTGTCTGGAACTGCACCAGTATGCAAGTCGTTGGAGGAAGGCACGCACATACTTACTTCTGTGTACCTCAATGTGAAGTATACAGAATGTAGAGAGGTCCTCACATACAGCAAAAACCACACCATGATGAGCGGTAGGTGTGATTGTATTTTCCTCACAGTCTGACACATTGACTTGCAGAAACGTCGTGTTTGTAGTGTTTTGGTGCAGAAGGTATTCTACACCTGGGCAGAAGCCAGTGGCCATTGACAAGCCAGCAGTAGTGCTGGTGTGTATGCTGTTTGCACTCCACGGATTTGTGACCTCCTCAGCAGAAACCAACAAGACACAGGCAGCAAGTCTACATAGTGCCAACATCCAGATACTCAATGTGCTGACTCTGCCTGCTCTGACATAAAAAACAATGGTATGCTCCCCAATTCATTTACCTGATTACTTTTGGTCATTAATTATTAAAGTCAAATATACTTGAAGGAAAAAAGCTTGGGTGTTGTTGTTTTTGTCTTTTTTTTGTTTGTTCTTCTTGAAAATATCTTCTTGGCAGGATATGTTTAACTTGTTTAATGAAAGTAGAACACAACCATGCATGCAATATGATGATGACAATTTTATTCACATACTTTAATTAAGCGTTGATGATAAAGAACATTGCAATGGAAGAAAATATCTATAATGATGGTTTTGATCAATCTGACGACATGCTTATTAACGTTAATGATGATAATGCAATGTCTCCATCCAAATTGTTATGTTTGCCTTAGACATCACCAGCTATTTGCTATTGTGTAGTATGATTGTAAATATAACACTATCAAGAAGTTCTACAAGGTTTTAATCTTATTCAGGAGAATATTTTCACTGGAGTTAATGCATACTCACTTCCCCCAAAAGTTCTTCAGATAAGACTATAAACCGATGCCCTGTGTATGAACGCACGAAGATCAACATGCACTCATGTTAAACCCATTCCGCATTTTTGAAGACTACGCCATTGTGAGCCAGTTAGTAAGAATGATAAAATTTACGAAACTGCATACACACAGGGACTAGATGTTAAAAAGCACATGCGTGCTTATTCAATCATCCTCAAAATAAAAATAACAAATAGAAAACAAAAATAGATAACAAATACCCATGTCATCCATATCCACCTTTTCTCTGATTATAGTTGTATGAAATAGTTTATTCTGAAAAGATGTAGGAATAAAATGCAGCCCTGATGGACCCCTTTTTAGATAAAAATACTCATGTACATTGCTTACCATTACATCAGATGGTTCCCTTCTGATCTGAACATCACTTTGCTGTGGGCAATATTGGATGGATTACCAAGGCCATCTTTTATATTGTGATAAACTGAGTGTGATGTTTGACACCATAAAATCCTTACTATATTTAGGGGAGGTATTCATGCTTTAACTTTATGTTCTTATCTTTCTCTAACAGTCTGTAAAACAATAAAAGCATTTCTGTTATTGCTCTCCCACGTTCACATCCCGCCTGAAAATGTTAATAAAACCATAAACAAGTGCTCACCTTGAAGAGTCGAAGTTGGAGTGGAATTCCATGAGGGTACGTGACAGAGATAGAGGGTAATGCGAGATGTGTTTGCCCAGAGAAGGTAAAGATCTTAAAAAGCCAGCAACAACAACAATTGATATAGTTACATTTGTAGTTTTGTCTTTGTTTACAAGCCAAAATTACATTACATTATGCACATCTAAAACAGCCAATATAAACATAAAAAGTGTTTCCATACTCCAGCCGAGATCAAACTCATTTTGCTTTGTAAAGATTTTAATAAGGTGGATAAAACAATCACTTATCCCTTTGTCTCTTGAAAGTATCCTATTGTATTCCCTTCAAAATGTGACTTCGCAAGATAAGTACTTATTTTAGTTTTTAATGCCATTTTGGGAAGTTTCCTGAAATTATGTGATGAGTGAGATTTTCAAGTTACTTGTTTTTGTAAGGAACACCTATTCTAATGAAAATCTCCAGACAAGTATTCTGTCAAATCATTTTTTTTTTCTTATGAATTTTGAGCATATTGCAAATGGGACAAAAACCATAATTCTATATATTCATCACTCAGTACCATAATGTGATTATAAATAATAATTGAAGTTTCTAAGAAATTGCAGTTTACATGAATGGATTAAAGAAACAATTGTTTCTAAGCTCATTCAGAACTTTGCACAATGATGTGAATAAAATAAAAATCAGTAAAAGAGTACACCATTTTTTTCATTGGACAAGACACTTCCATTGAACACAGGCAAGTATGCCTTTGCCCTTTGTAAACAGAATCCTTTCTGCAGCCTTCTCTATGGACCTATTGTAGATTTTTTTAAAAAGTTCTGTCATCTGTGATGCTCCACCACAAAATGAGTTGCTTAGCACCTAATCCACTTTTCTGCTAGGAGCCATTAAATTTAGGTAAGGGTTAAGTTGATGATTTTGCTATTTTGGTTGACTATAAAATCTGTAATAATCATTCTACCTTACAGTACAATATCATGTCATAATTTTGTTTCTTTTTTCCTGTAAATGTGTTTTTACAATAACCAAGCCCCTCATTCTAACCTCTTATTAGCATGCTAAACTTGTTGATTTCTCATTTTATTATTTCCTGCAGTCTATCATTTCAAGTTGTCAGAACTTTTGTGTTTTGTATTGTATAGTCATTTTATTGCTGATTAATGACATGCCAATAACTGAAAGTTGACAACTGTTGCAATGCAACTTGTTATGTGGTGGAGCATTTTGTCTTGCCAGCCATCATGAAAATATCATTGAAGAGCATAGCTCCACATCTCAGCATGCTGAAGATGATGCACCTCTAAAATTATGAAAAGATGTCAGATTATCTTATTTAAGAGAAACTGTCTTCTTGATATTCTCCATCAAACAGTTCACCATAAAGAACATTTTCCTTGCTCAAACTCAACAAACACTAACTGATTCTGGACATGTCCAGGTTTAGCATGTGTAAGATTATTTTGATTTAAATGTTTTTTTTTTAACCCTGTCTGATAACACATATTTGTATTTTGTACCACTTTATGTCACAGCAGATTTCTCTGCGTGAAATTCGGACTGCTCTCCACGGGAGAGCACCTCACCACAAGTGCAGCCCCTACCCATTTCCTTTCTTTTTCCTGCATGCAACTGTATTTGTGACGCTCCACCACATGATAAGTCACATTGCGCTATAAGTCAATTTTTAGTTATTGACAAGTTATTATTGCACAAAAAAGGCTATTCAATAAAAAAAAAAACAGATTGAAAGTCAGACAATTCTGTCAAAGATATTATAAAATAAAATGATAGACTGCTGGATGTGACAAAATGAGAAATGGACAAGTTTTTTTTTCATAACAGGTGGTAAGAGTGAGAGGTTGGGTATGTTCAAAACACATTTACAAGCAAAACTAATAAAATTAATGCCTTGATATTTCATTATAAGGTAGAATAGCGGATATAGTTTAATAATCAGTCAAATACTCAAAATTGACAACTTGAGCCCACCTGCCTTTGATGGCTCCTAGTGCAAAATTGGGTAATTGCTAAGTGACTCATTTCGTGATGGAGCGTCACATTTGTTTCCCTATCAGAGTGGATTTTTTCTACAAAATTTTGCCAGGGTCAACCTCCTTGTTGCCCTGGGTTCCTTCAAGTGCGCTCAATAGTGATGTGTAACACACAGGACCTCTTTTTATCTTCTCATCAGAAAGACTAGCTCCAGACCACCACTCAGGGACTAATGGATGAGGAAAAAGTTTTGGGTCCAAACAGTAGGAACTACTGCACACACGACACAGACTTTTTGCTTTGCAGGCAAGGCGACTACCACCTAGACCACTGATCAATTTTTTTTATATCCTTTAATGCTATCAAGTTAATTATCTGCTCTCTTTGTGCTTAAAACAATAAGGCACACAATTTGACAGTGAAATATTTTATAGGCAAATTCACATTATCTCTGTGTGATGATGTGTAACAGACATCCTAATTTAAAAAAAAAAACATGTTCATTCATAACAAATGTTCACCCTGCTGTGTGTATCCCCTGTTTCTCCTTTCTCTGTCTTTATAACTGCTGACAAAAAAATTGCTTGTGGTGTCAATTCCACTATAGCATAACCATAAATCATACATGTGTGAACAATTCTAACACTACACCTAGCCTACATGGCATGAAGAGGATTTTCCTTTCAGCACAGAAATTGTCCATCTTCTGAGGTAGGTGGTAAACTGGTTTAGTGTGGTCCATCTCCATGCTGTACAAAATGATTCACAAGTTTATTGACAAATTTCTTGTGATTTGATTTCTTTCTTAATTAATGATTGCAGTCAGCTTTTGTAGCGCATGAAGAGGGAGGGGACTGATGTGTGGAAGAATCAGTATGTTATTTCTTTTAGGCAGTAAAACCAGAGGTGTGACCAACAGTTGGAAATGGTACACGTATTATCTGTCAAAACTTTAGCATGTTTACCAGTCACTTCATTTTAACAAGTTTTAAAGGTATACTCATTTGCAAACAATTCAAGCATATTAATGTGACAGCCTTTTTCTTCTGTGGTCTATCATCACCATGTATTTTATAAAACCAAAGACTGTATCCCAACAACCAGAACTTGAGGCATCTGTACACACACCACACACACACACACACACACACACACACACACACATATATATATATATATATATATATATATATATATATATATATATATATATATATATATATATATATATATATATATATATATATATATATATATAATACTTGTGGATCAGGTTTTTCTATGCTAAATGACAGTTTGCCAGAATTTGTAATCTACCAATCTGATTTTTTTTTCACTTTTTTGCTGATCAACCCATAAGTGCTTTGGTATTGCCTTTACACTTTTTAAGAGCTTCAGTATTTTTCACTTTCTAATTGTCTGTAATACAAATGTCCCCATAGCGTTGTTGGAAAAGCCACAACCAATTGTTCGATAATTTGTGCAACGTCCTCTATTGTAAATCGACATTTGTTCCATAATCCAATACAAGCGGTTTTTTGAATTTATGTTTCCATTGTTTTGGCAATGTGACAGTCATGTTTCCTGAATCCAAAGAAAACACTAGGAATTATAAGAGGATTTTTTGCATTAAAACTGACTTGTCTTCGATCGTGTATGTCAAATTCCTGTCACTTAAAGATTTGAACATTGTGATCAATGTTCGGCAGGAAGTCTTAAGAATAAGTCCCCATAAGTCAGTATCAGCAATCAATAATGCTCATAAAAGAACTTTTTGATTTAAGATGGCTATTCACTGGTTTTAAAATCTTTGCAAAGAATTATAGACAACAGGAAAGACCATTTGGTAAACAGGTGTATGTATATGGTTATTCTGTGCAATTAAATTTGAGAATTTGTTTGTGTTGAAACACCACAGGAACATAGCAAAATGCATTTTAAACATCTACAGAGGCCGTATAATTGTCCTTTGTTATCGTTTTTGCTGCTGACTTGCGGCTTTCTGAGTTGAAATGTTTGGTAAGGAACATGTCCATTGGACTTTTTCAGATTCAAGATCACTCTACATTATACTCCCTCTGATTTTGGTACAAGAAAAATGTGCATTAGGACCTGTCTCCTTTCACCCCTTGCTTTTTCAGTAACGGCCATCTCTAAGAAAAAAAAATCAGTTTCCTGTGTTGATATGTTCGCCATGGTTTCTTTGAACGTGTTTATATTTTTTTAAAGTTTGGAACTTGAAAACTTTCATTGGAAGTTTCTGCTTCTTGAACAAGATTTAAGATAAAAAGAGTCTAAAGTAGTTTTCTCCACGGTAGAAAAAACGTTTCAACCTGCCTTGTCACAGTCTATAGTATCCCCACCCATATGAAGCATGACTAGGTCTTATTGCTTCCATTCACTAGGTCTTGGTAGGTCTCCCATATTGTTATGTAAACATTGTTGTGAAAATCTGTAAAACTGGAAGGGCTCAAGTTTCACAACACCTCACATGGTGTGGTTTTCGTGCCAGAGGATTTGCCTTCTTTTAGCTGTTTTGATAGCAAGAGTAACTTCATCTTTCTGGGACATAAGTTCCAGCTCTTTTGAATCTACTTGTCAGGTCAGTTCATTAGTTGTTCTGTTGTTGGTGTCCAACAATCTTTTTTTGTTTATATTCATGCCACCTAGCTGATTTTTTAATCATTTTTTTAGGCTTTAATTTTAGTATCACTCTTTACTTTTTGTCATAATCTTACTTAATTTGCCAAAAGACCTCTGTTGTTGTTCTTTGGGCTTTTGGAATTGTTACTTTTTTCCTATTATAATTATGTTTTTTTCTGATATTTGTGTTTGTCTCTCCTTTTTTAAAAGTTTTCTGTTTTCATCTTTCCTGTTATTTTATTCTGGCTTTTCTCTTTTCTTTTGCAAATATAAGAAATGTATCACTATGAACTTCATCCTGCCTGGTCAGCATGCACATGCTCCCAATGATATTTTTTAATTTATGTTCTAGAGTTTTTCTTCACCTCTCTTCTCTCTAACGCTGCGTTCTAAGGATCTCCTATATGACTGCATCCAACAACCTCCATCACATACATGATTATTGGCACCACAGCCATGTTTCCAGTTACATACACTCCCACCTCAGTAGCAGTTTATTCCTGTTCCATTCTGAGGCTCTTAACCCATCTGCCACCATGATCTGATATATGTGAACAGACACTTTTATGCCACCAGCATTGTTGTGTTGTTATCATCACACTATGAATGTGTGGACAGTTCAGGTGATCTGAAAATAGTCCTTAAAAGAAATATTGGTGAGTAGTGACCCTTTGCTTACCTGTAAGGGAGAAATTATTAACTTGACCATGCCCTGGTCTAGATCAATCAAGACATCATCATGTGATTGATAAGCCTTTTTGTAACAGTTTGTGAAGCAAATCTGTAATCTAGCATCCAATCTAAAATTTTGTCCTTCAGATTTTTCAGACCATGAGAAAATGTTTGTGAAGCATGTCTGAATGATCCCAAATATTAGATTGGGGTATCATAAAGATTGTGGGTTTTTTTAGC
Source organism: Stramonita haemastoma (assembly GCA_030674155.1). Lineage (NCBI taxonomy): Eukaryota > Metazoa > Mollusca > Gastropoda > Neogastropoda > Muricidae > Stramonita > Stramonita haemastoma. The sequence continues at coordinate 55,020,003 of CM060332.1, read as the reverse complement.
ATCATTGCAATGATAAAGGTGACAAATTGGATCCATTGTATAGAATTTTTACTTCTTCAGAGCAGGTTTTGAGGACACAGCCTAGTGCACACATTTTATTTTTATCTTTATTAACTTTGAGCTGAAATGAGGTATTTAGAATGGTCTTATTACCAAATTTTTTCACAATTTCATTTTTACATAACTTTAACAGTTCACCAAGTTCTTGCTATACTAGAGGATAATCCCACAATTTATCAGGTAACTATTTACATTAAACCACTCCCAGTTAGTGAAGAAACAGATAAAACAGCAGCAAGGAATAATCACAAAGCCCTCAACATCTGTCACATCATCATAAAGCAGAGCAGCTAAGAGCAAAGGAGCAGAACAAAAGGAAACTTGTTCAGGTCAACCAAACAAAGAACCAGACAGCAACAGCTTCTTGGAAAAGGAAGAGATCTGACTTGTCAAATAGGCAATGGGTAAGATTTGGATGAAAGGCTTAAACATCAAACGCAACCAGATTGCCTGCTGATCCTAAGCATTTGTTTCCAGTCTTATTTGATGATGTAGTCTCAATACTTGTCCAGGACAGGAATTTATAGAACTGATCAAAAGGGATGAATGCCTTCACAACAAACCCAGAAGAAATGTATGCAGTCCTGGCTTCTTTGATCATGTCTGGCTACAATCCAGCTCCTAGACATGGACCACACAATACTTATGTTTCTAGTCAGCAGTTTCTTCAGCCCTGACAAAGAATCCTTTTGCTGAAATAATCCAATATCTTCAGTGTTGCAATCATGCATGGTTAAATGCAGATGACAAATTGATCAATGTTCAGCCACTGATCAGCATAAAAATTTTCTTACCTATTTCATTTTTTCAAGACCCAGAATTTTAGCATTGATATATGACAAGTCAAACAATTAATATGAGAGAAAACAAATCATTTAAGAAACAAAAGGTGGGTTCTGATGACTCCTCTTGGAGAATTCTTGCAATTCGAGCCATATCAAGGTGCCTGGGGAAAGCAGACTGAGAAACCACCTTGTGAAGGCCTGACTCATCCTGCTGAAACTGCCAATTGTGGCTCGAAAACAAAACACAGGTGCAACAAGTGCATGGGGGTATCAATATTTCAAGATTTTACTTCAAGGAACAACCCCCCACCTCCCAGTGGTAAATGAAATTTGACAAATCAAAGCTTGCATATGTAGACGTGTGAAAAATACAACAAAAACATTACACAATACAACACACAAATGAAAAAAAAAAGCGCATTGACAATATAGTAGAGGTAAAAAAGTCAGCATGATGTATAGATAATTCAACAATTAAAGCTCTCTGTCTCTGTCTCTGTCTCTGTCTTCTGTCCTCTCTCTCTCTCTCTCTCTCTCTCTCTCTCTCTCTCTCTCTCTCTCTCTCTCTCTTCTCTAAATGTTTTCTGATATCTTTGATCTATCTATGTTACTGTTTGCTGATGATATAGCTTTAGTTTCAGCAACACCATTTGGATTACAGCAACAACATAATATTCTGCAAATTTACTGTGAAAATATGCAGCTAAATGTGAATATTGATAAAACTAAGGTAATGGTATTTAGAAAGGGGGGATTTCTAGCAAAACATGAAAAAGGTATTTATAAGGGTGTTAAGTTGGACATAGTTAATTTATAAGTTTAATGAGACTTACCTGTAAGTTGAGGTTAAATTGGGGTTATTTAGAGTCTAGGGATGGGGAATGAGCAATTACATGAGATACAATGTGTGTGCATCTTACCAGTATTTAGACACAAATGACCTCTAATATAAATTTAACTGAAAATCCCTAGGCGGGTAAAGAAGGATAATAAAGAGCGGAGATAGGTTGGCACGTAATTGCTCATTCCCCATCCCTAGACTAAATAATTCCAATTTAACCTCAACTTACAGGAAAGTCTCGTTAAATTTATAAATTATTCATTGTCTAGCTCAAAGTCATTCACAATCATGTGAAACTTCAGAGTTAGAGATCATGAGAGCTGAAACAGTCATCTCAATAATTAAAATCACTAGCTGATAAGCATCAATGGTCTATGTTAATAACCACCAACACCAAGTAACCAGAAGATTAGTTCAAACTATTGATAAATGACCTTCAATAACTTAATTACCTTCCCTGGGTCTAGCTAAGATCAAAAGACAGCCAACACTTCCACCTACTTTCTCTTGGTCCTGTTTGACCTATGTCAGTTTGACTGCTTATTCACAAAATTGTCCAGCACTGACTGTCCCAAGGACATTCTTCACAACCGGTTTGCAGTAGAACTTCACAAAGGTGTTCTTGGGGGACCATCCAGCTGCTCTCATTATGCAGTCAATAGGCACATCTGTGTTGAATGCTGCCAATGTGCTTGCTGCTCTTGTGCTGTGAGCGGAAAACTGGTTGATATCCACCCCTGCTAACGGTAACACAGTTTTAATCCATCTGGATATAGTGTCTCTTGAAACCTCACAGTGGGGTTTTACAAATGAAATAAGAGTTGCATCCCTTTCCTCAAAGGCTCTGTTACCTTCAAATATTGTTTCAGGTGGGTAACTATACACAAGTTTCTGTTTTCAAAGGACTGTAGTTCTAAGGGTTGTACAGGCGACCCTGGTTTAGTTTGTTTTAACACAACACTGAACACTAACATACATTTGTCCTCTTTCATCTTTACATCATCACATTTTGATACATGGATTGTTTGGCCTCTCTGGACTGAAACAAGAGCTAACAACATGATCAGTCTGAGGGACAACTGTTTAAGTGACAACTCCTCTACACTAGGCCAACCAGTTAAATACTGTAGAACAGTGTCTACATCCAAGGTTTCCTGATAGTTAGGGATGGGCGGTCTATTTTCAAATACTCCTTTCACTAACCAACACACTAGTGGGTGACTACCCACTGCTTCAGTACCTGGTCTGTGCAAAAAAAGCTGACAGTGCACTGTGACCTAAATTTAGAGTGCTGTGACTACATCCAGAAGAGTACAAATCTGATTAAAAAAATTATTACATCAATGTAAGATGGGTTTGTAATACCCTTGTTATCTGCAAACTGTTTCCATTTCTTAATGTAGGAGTCATCTGCTTTCTGGGTAGATTGTCTCCACGAGTTTATGACTAGATCTATTGCCCCACTTCTTATCCCTGAGCTAGCTAATTGGCACCTGAGATCTTGCAGACTAGCATGTGAAGCCTCTTCAGCTGGACCAGGTGATGGACTGCTTCTGGTTGCCTGGGAAGGTGCAGTAAGTTCTTTCTGCAGGTCAGGCACACAGGCTCTGCTGTCAGCAACTGTAAGAGTATTGGGTACCAGGCTTGAGTTGGCCAGTCTAGAACCACCATGACAACCAAGCTCCTGTCCCTCTGCACCTTCTGAAGGAGTCAGGTGATGACACTGAGTGGGGGAAAAGCATAGAAATGTATGTCTTCCCATGAGAAACTGAAAGCATTAATCATACAGACCTTTTCAATTATGCATTCAATCTTGTAGCAAACAAATCTATGTCAGGTACTGCATTCCGCTGACTATGAGCAGCCTGCAGAAGATCACTGTTCAACATCCATTCTGCATCTAGGTTAACCTTTCTGGATTCTTCATCAGCCACAACATTCTCCAAGCCTGGGATGTGAGCTGCACTGACAAATATATTGTGTTCAATACACCATGACCAAATAATATGTGTTAGCTCATTACAAGAATTAGAGTGAGAAGTACCCATATGATTTAGGCATGCAATGGCTGTGGTGTTATCCAGCATAAGTCTAACATGTTTTCCTTGAAGCTGTACCTGGAAGGATTTTAGGGCAAAGAATGCAGCTTTTAATTCTAAGTAGTTAATGTGAAACAACCTTTCCTCTGGTAGCAATACCCCTCCAGATGGGACTCCCTCACACACACAGCTCCAGCCTTGAAGACTTGTATCAGAGTGGACCACAATGTTTGGATCTGAACAATACACTGAAATAAAAGCCTCATTTATATTCTCTATCCACCATGCTGAAGCCGCCACTGTAGTCTAGTGGTTAGGGTGTTAGACTTTTAATCTAAAGGTTGTGGGTTCGATCCCAGCTTTCCACTATGGCATTGTGCCCTTGGAAAAGGTACTTTACGGCTATTTTCTCACCCCACACAGGTGTAAAAGGGGTACCAACCTTGTGTTGGGGGTTAACCCTGTGATAGACTGGTGTCCTATCCAGGGGGGAGTCTATGACTCTCAGTCGCTTAACGCCACAGAAACCAGGATAAGCACTGGCCTGATGAGCCTTAGGCTTGGGACAGACTTTAACCAACCTTTTTACTAATCCACCATGCTAGCTCCTTTCTACAAGCCTCAGAAATCTGCATTATCTGATCAAAGTTCCCTCTGCTTTCTTTTAGTGCCCTGCATTTATCTTTCTCTAACTTCCTGTAATACAGTGTCCACATTTTACCACAAGAAAACTGGACACAATCAGACCTATAACTTTGGCTAGTTCTCTTATTGAAACATTGAGTGATTTAATCAATCTCTTGCAGCTTAGGATTATATTTTCTTTCCTTTCTGGGGTCAACGTGACAGTCATTGAAACTGAGTCAATGATGACTCCTAGATTCTGAATCTTAGTGGTGGGCTGAAAAACCCACTTTGTTGGGTATACAATGAACCCCAATTTACGTAATTTGTCCAGTGTCTCCCTGACATTATCCTGGCACTGTACCTTTGTTGTGCCAATAAGCAAAGAATCATCCAAGAAAATCATGGAGGTATTCCCTTAATGTCTTAAAGTAGCAAAAACTGGCTTCATGAGTTTTGTGAACAACTGTGGTGCCAGTGCCAATCCATTTGGAAGTGCATTAAGTTCATAAACACATCCTTTCCATTCAAACCTCAACAGCTTTCAGTGTTCATTGTAGATTAGCACTGAGTAGTAAGCATCTTTCAAGTCCAATGAGGCCATGAAACACTTTTTGCTTACCAAAACCAAGGCTGTGGCCAAAGTGTCCATCTTAAAATGGTGACTTCTTCATTAAGACTTTTTAAATTCAAGATCATTCTATGTGATCCATCTTTTTTCTGCCAAGTGAAGATTGGTAACAGCACTTCACCTTGAATGTGTTCAGATGGTGTAATTACCTTTTTTCTGATCAATTTGTTTATTTCTTCATCAAACACAGCCACCACAGCTTCATTCATTTTTGATGAATGGGACCATAGATTTGATAGAAGAGCTAACTCCTCAATCTTAGAGTCAGTATCAATTTCAGCACCTGTCACCATTTTCAAGATTTCACTGTCTGATGTCAGCAACGTCCATTCAGCTGTAAATTTAGCTAATCTGCCTGCTTCATTTTTTTCTGATACTTCTTCTAATACATGTACAATGTTTGTTATCTGTGCATCAAAATCACTTACCTCAGTTACTGAGCCTGAGGGAAGCTGTTCATCTGGCTGCACCCTTTGGGGGAGTTGTTGTAGTGATGGCTGTAGGACTGTCTGGGGTTCTGATAACCTCCAGGTCTGACTGGGAAGTGTTTGTTTGATTGTGCCCATAAAAAAACCTGTTTTGTTCCCCCCATTGCCGTTGTACTGAAAGCAACCAAATTTGGGGTTATTTCCCTTCCTTCCTCCTGACATGGCCCTGTAGGCCTAGCCTATTCTGTCCATTTCATTGATATTTTTCAGAGAGGCAGCAAGATTGTCACCGAACAAATTCTCTGTTATTTCTACCCACTTATCGAACAGACCGGTATTGACCAGAGGGCACATTGGGCGATGTTGGAACATCAAAAGTTCATGTGTGGCATGCCTTAGCAATGCAATAGCATCGTGCAGTTCCAAGTTGCACTGATGGGCAGTTGCGCTGCCTCGTTCAGGTCTGCTATGCAAGGGATGGCAGTTGTAGCCTTGATCATAGCACGTTGCGCATGCACAAGGTTGAAGTCAGCTTTTCTTTGTTCCCATGAAAGTTTGACCCAGACTCCTTTGTTTACTAAAGGAGTAACTAGTTTTTGTACAATTCTCTGGGCAATTGTGTGCCTCAAAGTTGTCTTTTTGAACCTTCTTGCTTAGTTTCTGGCTAAACTGACCATTAATCAAAGTCCCGAGTCCCAGGCTTACTCTTTCACCAAGCACCTCCTGTTCTGATAGTTCTTGTTCGAATTTGTCAAACAACCTCCCCCTGTCTAACTCATTGGGGGCTTTGCAACTGGAATCCAGCCTATCCACGAGAGCCCTCTCATTTTCTTGCAGTTTGAGCTCTTCCTCATCTCTTTGCAAGACTAAAAAATCAGGGTCGTCAAATTTGACTTCCTGACGATTTCCCCTTGCTCTCAGAATTGCTCTGGCTGGATTTTCTTTTGTGTTTGAGAGAGGTTCTCAAGAGGTGTTCAAAATTTTTGAACCTCTTCTCCCACTTTCCATCTAATTTCTGTGCCACATCTTGCAACCTCCCCTCTAATTTATCCTCTAGGCTAGGGTCATGCTCCCTATTACTAGCTGAAGGCTTAGCGTCACTGTGCTGTGTGGTCATTGTTTGGACAGTTCTGTCTTCGGACTGAAAGCGGTGTTTTTATTTGTCAATCTGAATAGCAACTCAGAACCTGGCTGGAATAAAGTCACTGAAAGGACTCAGCTTTATATAAACTATGAAAAAATGCAAAAATTAGTGTAATGGAACAAACTGACCCACTATTTTGAAGATATTTGGAGAGCAAAATTCACCATGTCTTTCTGCTGGCAACATGCAAGCATCACTGGCAAGATGCGGTCCATCTCATATGATTGTGAATGACTCATTGCTAGAGGATAAATAATCAATATTGTTACTTGGTTTTCACTTTTACGACAAAGATTAGAACAAAGTTGGGAAATGAAAACCTACTAGTCAAAGAAAAAAAGTGACTATCCATTTAAATAAAGTATTTAATAGATATAAAAAAATGAATGTAAGCACGTTTTAAAAAGTTTTAAAGTTGGAATTTAAGTAGAATGGACCATATGTGATGCTCCACCGCATGAGTCGCTTTCCACCACAGGTCAATTTTTAGTTATTGAACTATTATTAATTTTATTTTGCAATAAAATGGCTATACAATACAAAAAACATTAAAAATCGAAAAGTTCTATAAAAAAAGTATTACAAATTGAAATGATAGACTGCAGGAAATGTGAAAATGAGAGAAATTGTCAAGTTAAGCATCGTAATAGGTGGTTAGAATGGGGGCTCTGCTATTTTCAAAGCACGTTTAAAGACAAAAGGAAACACAATTATGCCTTTATATTTCACTACAAGTCAGAGTAAGTGCTGTGGTTTAAAATCTATCAAAACCTCAAAATTGACAACCTTACCCCCACATGCAAGGGCTCCTAGCCGGAAAGTGGATTATGTGCTAAGCGACTCATTTCGTTGTGGAGCGTCACATATTGAAAATTTCACATGTCAGCAAGTAAGAGGATTTTAGGATTTCCAATAAGAACACCAAACAAAATGTGAACGGTAATTTTATGTAAACTCTTATACAAATGTGCTTAGATACTGGTTTAAGTTACTACAAATGAGTCCAAACAGATTCCCATACAATGCCTACCAGATGTTATTGGAATTAGATAAAAATGGAAAAAAAAATGTTGGGTATCAGAAATAAGAAAAAGTATGTGTTAAACAGGATTTAACATTGTTTGGCTCACATCAAGGAGTCAGTGATGTAAAGGCTCTTTTACGCATTTCAAGCAAAGATTAGTGGATATGTTCACACAAGAGTGGCATGGAACCATAACAGATAAAGAGAGGTATGTAGATTATACATCATTCAAAACTATCTTTGGAAAAGGAAAATACATCAACTTTATTGATACTTACTGTCTTTGAGTTGCTATTACACAAGTTTGATGAAATGTTTTACCAATTAATAATAACGTTCGTAGATATAGTGTTAGTGGTCAAGAATAGTTCTGTCCATTTTGTAAAACAAAACCTGAAAATGAAGCCCATTTTTTGTTTGAATGTTCAATGTACTTAGATTTAAGGGATAAGTTTTTAACTGAATGTAGGAATATACTATTGTCAGTTTTACTTACAACATCATGTAGGGAACAAAGTCATTATCTATCCAGATATAATTTCATTCTTTTAACACTTTGTACCCCAAGGGTGCAGCTGCACTGCAGTCTCTGTGGACCAGCCCTGCAGCAGCTGAGTGCCGTGTGCACTGGGTCATCATAGTAAAATCATCCTATCTTTTTTGTTTGAAGCCCATTTCTTATGAAACTATGGCATTGTGTGGGTAAATGACTGCCCATTATATGCGTGCATAAAAATGTATATTGCATAAAAAAGAGTATGTTAATTATGGTGTCAAATTACGTAATTGCTCTGATTTTAAGTGGTGATCCCACTGATGGGCTTATGATTTTTATGCAATGTATGCAACAAATACAACACAACAACAACAAAACTATACAAGAATCTCAAATAAACAGGGACACACATAGGTACTATACACGTTTTCTTCCAGCATCACATCAAATGTAATATAATCAAAGGGAACCACTGAACTGTACACATGACACTGTCACAATAACGGTCATGGAATATACAGATAACATTTCTTCCCTAGTCCAAGTAAGTTCCTGAACTTTTCTACACTACTTTATTCATATGTACAGAATGTTTGCACTTCACCAGGTGGCTTGTAGTTCATTTTCATGTAAACAGTTGGTGTTTATCGTAGGGGTACTCACAGTGCCAAGGCCACACCCCTCCCCAGTCACCCCCCCCCCCCTTCCCACCCCTTTTAGCTGGCCTATCTCGCTCCTCACGCGGCACACAGTCTAGTATCGCGAGACTCAAAGCTCTCACGATCTCTATACAAAACACGATCTTTATCTGCAACGTAATAACTCATTTAAAACTTCTGTAACTTCGTCAGCAGTGAAAGTATGATGTACCAAAGCCATACTACAAGCATATGACACGTAAAACAACAATAAACACAACAAAACCACGCTCAAATTATATGCAAATTAGCTGTGAACGATGTGCAACCAACGTGGCAGCTAAAGCCAACAAGCTAAAACGGCGATGTGAGAATAGAACAGAATGGGAGGGCGAAAGTGAAAGTACCTGCTGTGGTACGGATTAATCCGTACCCCGTCCAGGGGAGATGATCGTGTGGTACGGATTAATCCGTACCTGGGGTAGAAAGTGTTTTAATAGAAAGAAGGAATAGTTATGTCAGATTCTTCTTTAATGATGAGTGTGTTACAGATTTGTATTTACAAGTATGAACATATGAAAGTATTGAAATGTTGTGATCGACTGATACCAAATGTGTGTGATGTCTGCTAAGTAAAATAGCGATGCAGTGTAACATAAATGTGTTTCAAACTCTAAACTTGTTCTACATAATATGGCCATTGTGGACACTAGCCTCAAAGAATCAGTGGTTTTTTTTGTTTTTTTTTTTATACTTTTTTGATCACAATGTGCATACCAATCTACTGGTTTTCCTCAGTCCCCCCAAGCTCCATGTATTGTGCCCTAAGGCTGATGTACATATCAAAATTGTTCAGCGTTTAGTTTTTTCTCTCTCAGCATGTCAAGTACAACGCTAAGGCATCTAGAAGCACACTTGCACACACATATGCGCGTGCACACACTAACATACACACGTACAAAAGGGCACACTCATGCATACAGGCTAACCCTCAAGCTCACACATGCACACAAATCCACACATGCACTCAGGTAAGCATAAAAAATACAATTAGTATGCCGGACAAAAAAACAGCGTTTGAATGAAAGTACAAAACTTCTCACAAGGTGGCTGTGTTGCACAATTATAGTTCGAACTCCTTGCTACAATAGCACAACCAATACCCTGATTTAAGTGCCCACATAGGTAGTCCTCAACAGACTGAAAAACCAAGCAGAAAATCTCCTGGCAGAAGAACAAGCGGGCTTTAGACCAAAACGCAACACAATGGAACAAATTTTCAATCTGAGAATTCTGATAGAGAAGCATCTCCAACACCAAAAAGACTTGTACCACAATTTCATAGATTTCAAAAAGGCCTTTGACAGGGTATGGCATGACGGCCTCTGGCAAGTACTCAGGCACTTCAACATTGACAGCTGCCTAATTGAAGTCATCAAGGCACTGTACGAGAACGCAAGAAGTGCAGTTTTCATGAACAATCACGTGGGCGAGTTCTTCAAGACCACGGTTGGGGTTCGCCTGGGCTGCCTTCTCTCACCTGTACTCTTCAACCTCTTCCTCGAAAACATCATGACAGAGACACTGCAAAACCACCACACTTCCATCTCCATTGGTGGAAGACCCCTTTGCAACCTCAGATTTGCAGATGACATTGACCTCATGGGCAGCAGCAAACAAGAACTGCAAATCCTCACAGACAATTTAACAGATCGAGCGAGCGCATACGGCATGGAGGTCAGTACAGAGAAATCAAAGATCATTGGTCAACAGCACAAGTAATGACAGCATGGAAATAAAGATGAATGGAGAAATACTAGAAGAGGTGAGCCAATTCAAATACTTAGGCTCCATCCTAACAAAAGATGGCACATCAAACAATGAAGTGAAAGCTCGCATTGCAACAGCAACATCTGCTCTAGTCAGACTCCAGAGGATCATCAGAAGCAACAACATCAGCTTCTGCACCAAATACCACCTTTACAAATCCCTCGTGATATCTATCCTCCTATATGGCTGTGAATCATGGACTCTGACAGCAGAGTTAGAGAGGAGAATCAAAGCATTCGAGAACAAGTGCCACAGAAGACTCCTCAGAATATCATACAAAGAACACAAGACCAATAGCTATGTGAAAGAAGAAATCAAAAAGCGTGTGGGCCCCCAAGAGCCTTTGCTCTCCACCATAAAGAGGAGAAAGCTGATGTGGTTTGGTCACACCACAAGATACAACACCCTAGCAAAAACCATCCTGCAAGGAACAGTCGAGGGCAAGAGAAGAAGAGGCCGCCAAAAGAAATCATGGGTTGACAACATCAAAGACTGGACCGCCCAACCCCTGCAACACCTCCTACTAGCCACGCAGGATTGTGAAGCATGGAAAAAGATCTCTGTTGTGTCTTCTCTCATGTCCCCCCTACGTCCTTTGGGACATGGGACTGAGTGAGTGAGTGAGTGATAGGGGCGCGCGCACACACACACACACACACACACACACAAACACAAACACAAACACAAAGACAGCTGAAGCATTTCTGGAGGTGTTTTCTGAGAATAATATGTCAAGTGTTGATTCGTCAGTACAGATTTTCAAAGACACAGAAAAAAAGTAAAGACATATCCAAAGACCTAGTCCTAAAGCAGGAACATGATCTCAATTCTCCCTTTGGGTTAAATGAGTTTAATGAGGCTTTGAAATCATTCTCTACTAATTACAGTGCAGTTGGCATTGATGGTATTTCCTACCAGCTACTATTTCATTTACCTTTGAGTTGGAAGGAATTACTTCATTCGTTTTACCAAAAATGTTGGTTAAATGGAACTCTACCTATTGTCTGGAAGAGGTCAATTGTAATACCAGTTCCAAAACAGGGTAAGCCAAGATCTTCAACTAGTTGTTATAGGCCAATATCATTAACCTCACATATCTGAAAAGTTCTTGAAAAAAATTGTCCAAAATCACTTACTGCACCATTGTAAAAACAAAATATTATTCCAGTAGACCAAGCAGGGTTAGAAAAAGGAGATGCACTTCAGATCACCTTGTAAAGATGATAAGGCATGTCAAAAAACAATTTGCACACAGGAGAAGCACACTTGCCACTTTTTTTGTATCAAAAAAGCATATGACAGTGTTTGGCCTGAGAGAATGCTGTATATATTGAAACTTATAGGAATAACTGGGGAAATTGTTCAATATTTCAAATGTTTCTTGTATGATAGATATATATGCACAAGAGTAAATATATTTTATTTGTCATTTAAACGGATAGATATTGGTATTCCACAGGGATCAATAATAGCTCCAACTTTGTTTGATATTCTAATCCATGATCTCTCTGGCGTATTATCTAGCAATGTACACTTAGTTCAATATGCGGACGACATTACTGTATGGATGAATACAAATCTTCGGAAATTGACATAAAAAGAGTTATAAACCATGTGCAAAATAGCTTATCAAATAAAACTAGATAAATTAAATGAGTATATGAAAGGAAATGGGCTTGCTTTCTCAGTAGAGAAAACAAAAACTAATGCTTTTTTAATAATGGAGAAAATCCCAAGTGTTTACCAAATCTTACACTGTATTGAGACACTTACAATATTCGCAAGACATTAAGTTTTGGGGCATTAATTTAAATCCCAAATTGAATTGGAGGTTTTATGCAGAAAATCTTATAAATAAAGCAAGGAAAAAATTAAGTTTACTTAAAATGATAAAAGCCCAGCCTTGGGGTCAAGACACAAAAACGTCAATGCATTTAGCTACTGCTCTAGTTGATCAAATCTAACTTATGGACAAGAAGTTTATTTTACAGCACCTTTACATACTGAAAAAAAAGAAAATATAGATAGTAAAGGCATAAAAAATAGCGTTGGGAGTACCAATACACACAAATACAAGGAGAGCTTATCAAGAGGCAAATTCATTATTTCTTTCTGATCAACATAAACTATGTGTAGCAAAATATGTTACCAAAAGTCTATCTGTGCAAAATTCAGTGAAGAGAGAAATATCTTTAGATTTGACTCAAGACTATCCTAAAAGGGCTCAAAACATATCTTCACTTCAGTCAGTACTTGAGATACCTCAATGGGAACACGAAACTGCTACATTTGATATTAACTATACTATGTCCGAAACAGCTGACAATATCAATATTCTATCTTGCAAGTTAGCGAAAATGTTGAAGCTAATTATTCAAATCATTTAAAAGTCTTTACTGATGGTTCACTGTGTGAAACAAGTGCAGGATCAGGCTTTGTTATCCCTGCTTTCAAAATTCAAAAATCCTATTGCCTAGGAAAAGGCTTTTCTATTTTTACATCAGAATTATATGCACTTTTTATGGCTCTAGTATTTTTACGTGACAGGTATCAGGCAAAGGTTGAAATTGTTTTCTGTGTTGACTCCAAATCTGTTTTGTAAAGTTTACAAGGCTGGAATTCAAAAATCAGGAAAGATCTATTGTTTGATATAAGATACTTGATACATACCATTATGTCTAAAGTTATTGAAATAGTATTTTGCTGGATTCCGTCACACTGTGGTATGTTTTGGAATGAAACAGCAGATACATTGGCTAAACAGGGTGCAAAGAGAAATATGACAGATAATACATTAAAACTTGATTTTCTTGAAATTAATTCATTATTAGTTAATTATATGCATAAACTTTATCCACGAGAAAATTCAGATTTGGGGTCTTGCCCAAGACACGTTTTAAAGTTAATATTTAGGCTGCATTTAAACTCCTGGAAAACCAAGTATTCCCAAAATGTGGTATGTGCTTGTTCTCACCCTTTATCTTGTGAACACATTCTTTTCGATTGCCCTATCTTGACATCATTATACAAAAAAATCTGGTATCATCGATCTGAAAAGGGATTCTGTGGGTTTACTCACTCCTAGACCACAAATTGTTGATATTGCTAAAGTTATTTCTCGGTCTGCTATTACTGTTCTGTTATGGGTTGTATTTTGAAATTATTTGTTTCATTTGTTAAGTTTGTTTTAGTTGCTTTTGATGCTTGTTTAAGTCTAATATCACCTAGAGTGAACAGACTTTAAATGAAAAACAAACAAACACACACACACACTCACACACACACACATTATGACATAGCCCTCCTAGTCTATACCAACAAAGGAACAAAGTTACATATATATAGCATGAAACAATTTGTACTAGTGTCATTCATGAAAATAGGTCAAATCAGTGGGTTTTCATTATTTCTCTGAAAACTGTGTAACTTTCATAGGGAAGGATTTTCTAGTAGAACTAAACAGTTTATGAAAGTTATAACATTTGGATTTTTATGATAACATTTTTGGAATGAACTTGTTTCTTAACTGCACAAAGAATTTACATTTGAACAAATAATAAAACTCATCTCCTATCTCTCTCTCATATTTATCACAGATTCCTCTACTCTGGGAATACTACTTATTCTGCCTGTTTGAATGGGAAGTCTTTGTTTTAATGTTAAAAAATGAATAAAAGTTAATAGCACGGTACGAGGAAGAATGGATAAATAATTGTCAAAGTATAATCAATTTTTAAATAGTCTATAATTGAGGATGATGTTGTCATTGTTCACATGAGAAATCCATTGCTACAATTACTGGTCTTGCAAGCTAACTTTGGCATTAAACTATTCTGATGAAACATGGATATCAAACTAAATCTGCCCTATACCACAAATCCAATTTTGATAAATGTACATTCTACCTTGACTAAACAAGGACATATGTGGGAATTAGCAATATGCATATGATGTAGAAGCCTGTAGACAAGATTAAATCTTGAACTTGGACTCACTTCCTACATCCACTAGTTTGAACCAGTAGCAAAGCATCCTTTCATTTGCTGCTATCTCCACAGGAAACTGACCCCATTCCCTATAAATCATTTCATATGGAGTAGATTTTCCAAGCTTTACAGTTATTTTAAAGAACTTATGCTGTGATTTTAAAGCTAGTTCACACATGGATGGTGTCCAAATTTCACACCCATAAAGCAAAACTGGTACCACTACTCTGTTAAATAGCTCTATCTGAATATCAATAAAACAAAACCAAAAAAATCTTTAATTTCTTTATCACCATTTGTAAAACAAGTCTTTTTTTTTAAAATCTTACCTAATGTGAAAACCAAAACTTTTGTGGGGTATTTATTTTACATTCATGTTAAGTTTCTATTGATGACAAAAATTACACATATCATGTTTAGCTTCTCCTAAGTTTTCTTCTGATTCGGCACAAATTGCTGTTTCATCTGTTTATAATAACATTTTAAACAGAAGATTTCATTTTCCTCTTTCCCACCTAAGTTCGCTGGCTTCCTTTGCCACTGTTGGTAAACCATTAATTTTTTTTCAATAATGTGGACTGCATGTCATTCAAATACAAAACAAAGTGTAACAGTTACAAGTTCTCTTTGACATATACTTCATCAAGTTCCACAAAAAATGGACTTCTTGGACACTACATAGCCTAATATTTTAGATTGGATTGGATATTTTAGATAAGTGTAGATGTTCCTATGTTCCTAGGTTTTCAGTTTCCTATCACACAACAAATATATTGGTGCCTTTGGTTATTTTTAACATACATTTTCGTACATTTTGGTATTAATGTATCATGACATAGCAAATCTGATGCTTTAGATAATATTATTTGGGCATTGTATAAGGTCACGAAAAAGTACGAGTGCATGAAAGACATCTTAGTCTTGAAATGTCTGTTTTTGACAAATTGTGTGTCACCAGATACAAGATATGTTAATCAGTAACAGCTAGACAGACAAACTGTTAGACAGGTAGATAGGCAGTAGCTGAATGTCCAGGTGTGTCATTCATGGAGCATAAGATACAGTAAGCAGGATTTCATGCTAATCAATGATTAGCTCAGAGTGCAATTCCAGCCATTCTGAAAGTTTAGCTTCATTGGCTTTATTCCTTTTCTGAACCAGGGCGTTGAAAGTATACATGAATGGGTTTAGAGCAGAGTTAAGGGGCAACACAAATATGGCAAGAACCACATTGATTTCTCCAGGAACTGGCACACCAGCCAATGACAACAGTCCACACAGACCAATGGGAAACCAGCACATGAAATCAGTTACTGCAATAGTGACCAGCCTCTGTGCTATGGTCACATCACGTGACACTTTAGTGGA
The DNA here is from genome assembly GCA_030674155.1 of Stramonita haemastoma. Taxonomy (NCBI): domain Eukaryota; kingdom Metazoa; phylum Mollusca; class Gastropoda; order Neogastropoda; family Muricidae; genus Stramonita; species Stramonita haemastoma. The sequence continues at coordinate 55,004,109 of CM060332.1, read as the reverse complement.
GTCAGTTTTCAAAGCATTGCTCTGTATGCTCCAATAGATAAGAGCTTGACCTGCAGAGACAAACAAGAATACCATGAAATTAAACACAGTCAGAATGCTGAAAGTATAAAACCATCCTTCGAATTCTTGCCTGATAACTGGCAGGGGAACACAAACTCCAGTCTGGCTGTAAAAGTCCCAATTCGATGTCATTGGCAGTAAAGGTACAATTCCTAAAACTAAACCCACCAACCAGGTCAGCAAACAAGCAGCCATTGCTGATGATCTGTTAAACCGTACACTGCTGAAAGGAAAATGGAGAACAATGAACCGATCTAGCGTAATGAACCCAATCATCAGGGCTGACACTTCACTTGACAAGAGAGATAGAAAACCAGCCATCCTGCAGATCACACTGTTTCTCCACATATCTTCTTTGTACATATACTGGTCACGAAACCACTCATCAGCCACACCAATGATAGTGATGTAGACTCCCATCAGAAAGTCAGCTATGCAGAGGTTGGAAACAAACACACTAAAGCCACTGGAAGATACCATGTGTTTAGTAAACAACCGTGCACAGCAACAAAAGACATTGCCTGCCAGTGAAAGACAGGCCACTAGCCACAAAAAGCCACGATATGTCCATGACTGCAATAAATCTTCACATGAAGAAATTTCATCCTTTGGGGCAATACAAGTTAAACTATCAAAATTATCAGGAAGAACTTGAGGGCAGCAAAATCTATAATTAAGAGCTGATACATAGCGCAGATTGGAAAGAGATTTAAACATGTCTGGTGGAAACGTTTTGATGGGACTACTATCCATGAAAACTTTAGATAACTTTGGTGCAAGCTGAAAACCTGTACCAGAGACTGTGTGAATCAAGGTGGAAGATAGATTTAGTTGTTTCAAGTTAGAGAAAAGGGACAAAATTGAAGAATCAAACTGTGTTAGAGTGGTGTGGGACAAATCAAGTGTTGTGAGTCCACTGTGCTGGATAACTGGCATGGCACCTGTGGTGAGAGAAGTCAGAGGATTGCTAGACAGTGAGAGTGCTGGTAGATTAGTGAAGCCTAGAAAAGACGTCAGATTAATGTGCTGCAATATGTTAGCACTTAGATCAAGAATCTTCAAATTTAGTAAGTAACACCTTGGTAAAAAGTGTATAGAGCACTGTGCAAGGGCTACACCAATAAGCAGGGGACTGTTCCACACATCTGATAGTGTCATACCAGAGCCTGTAGCATCCAGGTAACGGAGCTGAGGAAAGTGAGCTGCAGAGAAAGACTGGGGACACAAAAACGTGTGACCTTGACATTGACAGTTCACTGGGCACGTAACATTACACAGTAGTTCGTCATCATTCAATGGACAATGAGACCAGCCATCACATATGTGCTCATTCAGTATACATACCATTGAATGTATACATCGAAAAAATCCTGAACACGATATTTCATTGCAACCCTTTTCATCTTGGTGGTCAACACAGTCATACATAGAATTACACCTGGTATATACAGGCAAACAGTCATTGATATTACCAGGGCAGCGATAGTGACCATCAGGACAGGGCTCACTGGAATTCATGGAGATGGAAACAAAGTATTCAACACCATCGAAATAAACAAGAGCAGGGGGTGGAACAGCTTTTGTCTGTTTCCTTACCCTCATCCGGATTTCAAAGCAACTGCTTTCATCTGATTTGTCCTGACATTGGAATCTATAATCACAAACATCGTCAAAAGAGAGGCACTCACCACTTCCACATTGAAACTGTTTGACACAAGGAGGATGCTGACAGAAAGACTCATCACTCTCATCTGGACAATCAGGGATGAAGTCACACACCAGGACATAAGAGATCATTGTCACACCATCATTGCAAGTAAATGAGGAACTACAGAAGTATGATGGCTTGATGATTCAAGCTTTGAGTTATCAGAGAAGACGCACATCAAAGAGTTCTGCTGGTCACATATCTGATACCTGTTGCAACCACACAGAAGGAACGTGTGTGTTACGTGACCATCAGGACACTTTGTCATAGACTGTCGTCCTATGAACACAGGGAATCCAGTGCTGCTGTACACAGAGACTGCTTTTAGATACCTTACTGTGTCCTCTGTCTGGTTCCTGGGAAATTTACAAAATAGCCCATTATGAGACATATGGCAATTCGGATTTAAAAGTAATCTTGTTTTAGAAAGATAAAAGCATTCTTTACCATTCATAAATCTGTCAAGTGTTTTGTCAAAAGAATGATGAAGAACTGTTTTATCCTGATGTACAATGCTCAGACTGTACATACTTGGCAGTGCTAAGTCATTTGTGTACAAACCTGTCCAAAGAAAACTAATACTCCATGGATATACTTTTGTTCTGGCTTGAATTGCACTGTAAAAGTCATAAACACACATTGGCAGACTTAGTTGTCCTCCTAGTGAGACACATTTATCATTTGCAAAAGCATCAAAGTCTGTAAAAGACTGGTCTGATTTTGTATCTTCAATAGAATAACAATGGTCACAAAGGTCTATCATTCCATCACACTTAGGACTACTGTAGGGACAGTCAGCTGTTTCATCCCGTCCATCTTCACAATCTTTCCTCAGGTTACAGACTAGGTGCTGGTGGAAGCTGGCATAATGCTCCACAGAACAGTTCCACAAACCGTTGGCCAACTTCTCAGGCCATTTCTGGTCATCAACGAAAGTAAAAAATAGTCTAAAATAAGACACACCAATGCAACCCCTCAACAGAATATAGAAGTCAATGTGTGTAATATTATACAGGTAAATAAACTCTGATTTACTCCGTATCCATATCTCTTCTTGAGTGTTTGTGCAAAACTCACACTTTTTGAGATACACTGTTACAATTGACTGGTAATTTGACAGATTTGTATCTTCAGAGCTAAACCAAACTGCATGACGGAACATACTGGGCACAGACATTCTTTTTTCAAAAACTATGTCTTCCAGAGAAATGCAAGAATTTGTCTTCAAATTTAAATAGCCTGAGGAAGCTGATGTCATCACAAGATCCTTGTATTCTGTACGAGTTGTATTCAGATAAGAACACACACACACACACACACACACACACACACACACACACACACACAACACACACACCACACACACACACAACAAACACACAAACATACAAATGTGTGTGTGTGTGTGTGTGTGTGTGTGTGTGTGTGTGTGTGTGTGTGTGTGTGTGTGTGTGTGTGTGTGTGTATAATATATATATTATATATATGTGTGTGTGTGTGTGTGTGTGTGTGTGTGTGTGTGTGTGTGTGTGGTGTGTGTGTGTTGTGTGTGTGTGTGTGTGTGTGTGTGTTTTTTGTGTGTGTGTGTGTGTGTGTGTGTGTGTGTGTGTGTGTGTGTGTGTGTTGTATATAATATATAACAGCCTGATTGGTGAGATGTATTTTGTCCTGACAGCCATACCATGTATGCTTCTTATAGTCATTGGCAAGAAATGTTCACTCTTTTTGTAAATTTGCTGATGATGAACATCAATTGACTGACAGGTCCCTTGTATCATCTTCATGTATGCATATACATTACTAGATAGTCTTATATGTTATAGTCTAAAATTGTATTTTTTATATTAAGAGTCAGATCAAAGGTCTCCTCTGCTACTTGTTACCATGTAAGCTGATACTCCCTGTGTCATGTGAGTAGGTGGGGGCTTATCAGTCTGGAAAGGCAGATTAACTAAGAGACAGAGAACTAATTTCAAATGTCTGTTATCCTGTAGCCATGCCCACTCATAGGAAATGCTTTTGGAGTCAACCCTAAACAAATGTCTGATGTCAGAGTCTGCAGCAATGTTGTGGCAACTCTTGCAACTGCACTGGAACCATAAGTATTGGCGATTGCCTTTCCAATTGACCATTTCAGCAATGTGTAGAGGGAGTCAGTTGCATGGGTAACAGTTTGCCCTCTATACTTACTTACCAAAGCCTTGAGCTCTGGACAGCTCACTCCAACTTTGCTTCATAGTATCAGCACAATAATTATGTAAAGAACCAGTCTTCCTGTTACAAATCTGCATACTCTACTGGCATAAAGTCAGACACAAGGTGCTGCTTGAACAATGGGAGCCCTCCATATTTACTTACTTACTGTGAACGGTAACTGAATATTACTAGGCAGCTATTACCACACGAAAGCTGGGCAATCCCCAGCCAGTAAGGTGCTGCCCTGCCATGGCCAGTTAGGCGCTTGTGGTTTAGATTGAAAACCAACGAACAGATTGACAGTAATGCTGTGTGCCAGGCAAAAGAAAAGTGAAGACTTCTGCCATGAAATTGGGCATGTGAACCAAAATGACAAAGACACCAGTCTTCAAGCACTTTTGGCACCTACCTTTAGGCATACATTTTCATGTTTGCACACATTATCAGACATCTAGTAATCTACAACTCATTGTTAAACTTTAGCCAAATCCTGAACACTGAAGCAAACACACACATACTCACACAGAAAGATGGTGAGATAAACACAGCTGTAAGCTGAAAGAAAATCGGACTAGGCCTACTCCAGCAAAGCAGGGAAAGTCCATCCCTAAACTGTGTAGCAGACGCTAATTTCTAAACAAAGGAATGATAAGGAGTTCTAGGCATGGCTGCCTGTGTGGCCAGTTGTTCCACTTGCTAGCTGGGTAAGTTGACTAAAAATAGCTGCAAATTTTATTTTAGTCTATTCTATTTGGAGTACAACAGCTTCTCCAATGCAGAAGCTTTTGGTATCTTTATAAACCACAAAGTAAACGTAGTTACAACAACAGGAAATACTTTTGGAAAAAACGTTATTGAAAGAAAAAGAATGCATAAAAGAGAGGCTGAATAACATGTTATATAGGAAAAGGGAAGGGGCTGGAATGGCTGGTGCTGAAGTCAGGCTGTGGGAGGGGAAAGGGGAGCACTAGCTAAACATTCTGATTCTAGCCAGATTTGCATGCTGTGCAAGTACCAAAGACGTTAGTTTAAAGCATGATTTGCATCACCTAAAGATTGGTTACATCTAACTAACAACTAGTAACAAATCAAGTACGATCAATAATAAGCTCATGCTTAAAATACTGAACCCTTATTTTGGCTTGTTCTTTGTATTGAAGTGAAGGATGGAGTTTCAATGTCACGGATAAAAACAAATTCAACACTAGAAATATGTGATTTTAAACAAAATTCTAAAAATAAAATGTACTGATACAGCAACAAACCAAAGAGTTTTAGAAGAATTGAACAAACAGACTGGCTGGCCTTGTTAAGACATCAAGAGCATGCAAATAAACGTCAGTGCTGAAGACTGTAGCCCAGTGTAAAATGGAGGGCAAGATACCACAAAAAAACAATGACATACATTGTGGAAAACATAGCCATGTGGACCAAGTTGCCTAAAGATGAACTTACAGGACTGAAGACATAAGGGAACGAGGCATGTATCGACACCTACCATCAAGAATAAGGTTGCTATCAGGCAAGGGACTGTATAGGTGGTGTCCTGCTTAGGTTAGCTCAGAACACGCACCACTAGACTCCACTGATGTGACCTAGGAATAGTGCAGGACCATTCTGGTTGGTGGTCATCTGTGACTTAATAGGGATTTGTTTTCTGTTCTTCAGCTAGAGCACCAATGTTCACCAATGATGAGATTCTGTATATGCAACTATTTTCTTTTCACCCATCATCAAGGTAGGATCAGTCCGACTTTAAGGGATTGTGTCTAAACACGATAACTGTGTGCATATGCTTTTTTGATGGTGTACATCCATTTTCACTAGTGCAAATTGACCTACTTTTTTGAGAGGTAGAGCGAGTTTGAATGTATGTGCAAGATGCCCTGCATGGGTTGCATAAGGGCCTCAGTTTATAGTTCATCTGAAACACTTTTGGAAAGAGGAGTCTGTATGTGTGTTAACTCCATGGTAAAATTCCCTAAAACAGGTGCTTCTGTGGTGTCTCTCTCTTGGTTGTCAGATCATGAGTTCAACCCTCTATCGATTTGGCTAGCCTACCCCACTACCCTAAAAGGGATCATCTCCCCATAGACCTCTAGTCAAAGGGAACAACATACCCAGTCAGGGGAGGCTGAGGCAGTGAGTTTGAGATAAGTGGGTTAGGAACAACAGAAACGTAACTTTACTGAAGGTCAAGCACTACAACTATAAAATAAAATAAAAACTATATTTTCAGAGCCCATTGATATTGGTGAAAAAAAATCTTGGAAAATTATGTGATCTGGTCGTCCATTAAAATTATGATATCTTTTTAAAAATAATATTTAATCTGTTTTACTTTAGGAATACTTTTGTCTCCATTTTTTGTCTAAAGCTCCAATATTTACCAAATCCCCCAAACCCCCGTTTACCAAACCCCCGTGACATGCTTCCCTTTGTCATGCTTCCCTTTGTCGTTGATTTCTGTGACTATGACAATGTTTTCACTGATTGTAATGTGTTTAATAATGTGTGCCAAGATTCAAATCCCTTTTCTGACCCAGTTCCTTCACCACCCTCCACACCCAACTCACCATCCAAACTTTTATCTGTTCTTCCTCTGTCTACTTCACCACCATTGCTTTTATCCCCATCCTCTGATCGTCTTCACAACACACCACTTTCAACCTCAACCTCTCTGCCTCCTTCAAATCTTCTTAACATCTGTCTGTACAATGTACAATCTGTCTGCCCAGATGGAAAGGCCGATTCTCTTTCTGATTTTATCTCTGAAGAAAACATAGATTTAGCTTTTCTCACTGAAACATAGTTAAAAAGCACAAGGCAACGAACCAAAAATAAAAAGCTGACATGACGTGGCTATAAAACTCGCTCTTTCCCTAGACTCTCTCGTGGAGGTGGCATTGCCATCACCTACAAAGACACACTGCACCCAGCTCTTTCTTTCAGTCACTCTCTCCCTTTCTCACTTGCATCCTTTGAAGTCTGTGAACTCAACCTCAGCTTACACGGCTACTCTATAACTTTCTGCTGTCTGTACCGTCCACCTAGCAGTAAAAACAACTTGACATCTTCCCTTTTTCATCAAGAATTCCAGTCACTCCTGGATCATTACAGCCTCTCTCCCAAGAAACTTATCATTCTCCACGACTTCAACTTTCACTTTGACAACCAGTCCTGTCCTGATGTCAAGCATCTTTGTCTTTCTCTTTCTAACCACTCTCTTTCCCAGCTGGTCAACGAGCCAACACACAGGTCAGGTCATACCTTAGACTGGCTCATTACTGATCTTTCACTTAATCTTGTCACATCTGTGTCCGTCACTAATGAACTGCTTTCCATTTCATTCTGTCATTCTCTTCTCTCTCAACATCACTAGGCATATCAAAAAGAAAAAGCGCGTCACCCGTCGTAATCTCAAGGCAATTGACATTCAAACGTTCTCTTCTCAAGCTGTGAAACACCTATCACAATCCCCTAAACATGCTGACCCTTCTGAACATTACAATACTGTTTTAAGCCAACTGCTCAATGAGCACGCACCTCCCACTGATGTTGTTCTGCCTGTTAGGCCCTGTGCTCCATAGCATACCCATGACATACTGGTTGCAAAGCACAAACGCCGACAACTTGAGCGAAAATGGCGAAAAACAAAAACAAAAATCAACAAACAGCTCTTCCAGAAACAAACAAAGTCAAAACCTTAATCCACTCAGCGAAGACAAACTATTACTCTGCTCAAGGTCTTGATGCCACGTCCATGAAATCTCTTTTTTCCCTCACTTCAACTCTCCTCGGATCTGCAAAGGCTAGCCCTCTGCCTACTGTCCACAGCCACTCTAAACTTCCTGCTATTCTCTTCATTCTTCTCCGACAAAGTCCGCAACATCCACTCCAAACTGGATCAGACTTCTTTCAAACCTGCGCCTCCTGATCCTCATTTCACTGGCACTCCTCTCCTTTTCTTTCACCCAACAAGCGAGAAAGAAATCAAGAACATTCTGAAAGAAATGACAATAAAATCATGCGATCTCAATCCTGTACCTGCTTCTCTTTTCATTCAGTGCATTCCACAGCTTATACCTACGATAACAAAAATAGTAAACTCATCTCTTCTTTCTGGAAATTTTCCATCAGCTCTCAAAACTGGGATAGTCACACCTCTACTAAAAAAGCACGACCTCGATCCTAACATCCTGAAGAACTATAGACCTGTCTCTAATCTGCCTTTTATCTCTAAAGTCCTTGAAAAAGTTGTTCTAAAACAACTCAATAGCCATCTTCTTTCCAATAATCTCTTTCCCCCTTTTCAGTCTGCCTGTCGCGTCAACCACAACACTGAAACTACCCTGGTTCATACTCTAAACATGCTTGTCCATGCTTTTGACTCAGGGAAAATCTCCCTTCTTACTCTCCTCGACTTATCTGCTGCCTTTGACACCATAGACCATTCAATTCTTCTCTCCCGTCTCCAAAACACGTTTGGCATTAAAGGCACAGCCCTCACCTGGTTGACTTCATACTTTAAAGACCAAGTCCACGCAGTTGCAGTAAACAAGATTCAATCAGCACCTGCCAAACTGGAATGTAGTGTCCCTCAGGGATCAGTTCTGGGCCCTCTTCTCTTTACCCTCTATACTGTTCCACTGTCACATATAATAGACCGTCATCATATCAATTATCACTTTTATGCTGACGACTCGCAGATTCAAAGCAGTGAAACACCTGAAAATCTTCCTTCTCTCTTTGACAAATATGACCTGCTGCCTTCAAGACATCAACACTGGATGATACAAAACAAATTACAACTAAACGCAGATAAAACCGAAGCCATGCTTGTAGGCACCAAACACAAACTATCCTCCATTCCAACAACTTCAATAGAATTCGGCAATACGTCAGTTCCGCTATCCACTTCTGTGAAGTATCTAGGAGACGTTGTTGACAACACTCTCTCCATGCAAAAATGCATTACCCAAACCTGTCAGTCATGCTACTATCAACTACGGCGTATTAGCGCAATCCGAAAGTACCTGTCCACTGATGCAACATCCAAACTCTCACTTCTCTTATTCTCTTATGTCTGGACTATTGCAATTTTCTTTTGGCTGGTCTGCCAGCATCATCCATCCACTTCCTACAACGTATACAAAACTCTGGAGCTTGTCTTGTCCTCAGAAAGAACAAATCTGAGCACATTACCCCTCTTTTGAAATCTCTCCATTGGCTGCCTGTACCACAGAGAGTAAACTACAAGATCAATACCCTCTGTTACAAATGTCTCTACAATACTGCACCCTCCTACCTCTGTGAATGTCTTCACTTGTACACACCTTCTCACTCACTCCGCTCGTCGGCAGATACTTTGTCCTTAAGAATACCCAGATTTAACCTATCTACCGTTGGCCACCGCTCTTTCTCTATTTCTGGTCCATGGATCTGGAACCACCTTCCTCTCTCCCTCCAGCAAAAGCCTACTTATGACACTTTTAAATCCAACCTCAAGACACACTTATTCCAAAGCTAAGTTTTCTCCTTCTGCTTCCATCTCTTACCTGTCCCTGCCTTCAACATCCTCCTGCCAAAGTGCATAACTTTTGTAGGTGTGTTTGCGTGCGGGCGTGCTGCATGCTTGCATGCGTGCGTGCGTGCGTGCGTGCGTGCGTGCGTGCTGTGTGTGTGTGTGTGGTGTGTGTGTGTGTGTGTGTTGTGTGCGTGTGTGTGTGTGTGTGTGTGTGTGTGTGTGTGTGTGTGTGTGTGTGTGTGTGTGTGTGTGTGTGTGTGTGTGTAAATTTGAATTTGTTAAAACTGTAAATTGTTGTTGATTGTGTGTTGGTTGATTGCATGCGCTTTGATTTGTTTTTACAAGATATAGCGCTATACAAATTCCATGTATTATTATTATTATTATTATTATTATTATATTATTATTATTATTATTATTATTATTATTATTATTATTATTATTAAATTGGGACAGTTTTTGAATACAATCAATTTTGCCCACAATAAAATAATTGGATTCCATGTTGGGATGTATGCTGGGTATATTCATGTTTTTGAACGCTACTGAATGTTGACATGAATCATGTTTGTTTTTTTTAATCAGGCTTTTAGCCTGTTTGTTTTTCATGTTTTGCACTGCAAAAGTGAGTCAAATACCTTTGAACTCTGTTTTTGCCTGCAGGTAACAGAGATCTATATACTGATGCTACAACTAAAGTCATCCATTCTTTTTCTACTATTGTTGCATTCCTTGGGTAGAGCTCTAACAATCACAATGTGATATTTTTGTATATGTGACTAGTTTTGTCCACAAATAGGGATGCCACATTTCTACTTTGGGGATCTTCCTGTCATTTGAAAAGGTATAAGTCTGCAAGCATTTTGTCTCCAATGTCTGGATCCACTTGATGGTTTCAGCGGTCATTGTCCATTTTCGCAGCCGTAGAGCAAGATGGAGATGACCAGGGATCTGAACAATTTGACCTTTGTTTTGAAGCTGATGTCGCTGCTTCTCCATATCTTGTTCAGTTTTGCCATAGCTGATGTTGCCATGGCTATCCTGGTCTTGATCTCTGTGGTGGAGCGTCCATCTTTCGTGAGGGTAGCGCCAAGATATTTGAAAGCGTCTACTTCTCCAGCTGCTGGCCATTCATGTAGATCTGTGCTGTGGTGTCGTTTGCACTGTTGACTAATACTTTACTCTTTTCTATGCTGACTTCCATCCCATATGCGCCTGCTCAGTCTACCAGTCTGTTGGTAAGGTCTTGGAGTTCCTTGTTGCTGCCTCCCATGAGATCAATGTCATCAGCGAAGCACAGGTTGTTAATGGGTCGCCCTCCTATTGAGATGGTAGAGTGGAGGTCGTAAAGTGTTTCCCTCATGATGTTCTCCAGGAATAGATTAAAGAGAGTTGGAGAGAGCAAGCAGCCCTGATGGATGCCGACTGTGGTCTTGAAGTAGTCTCTGACTTGGCCATTGAGGAGAACTGCACTGCTGGAGGTGTTGTACAGCGCTTCTATGATCTGGATGAAACCCTCCTTAGTGCCAAACTTCCTGAGGACTTGCCAAAGGCCTGCATGCCACACTCTGTCAAATGCCTTCTTGAAGTCAATGAAGTTGTGTAGCAAGTCCCTCTGATGTTGCAGATGTTTCTCCATCAGGATTCGGCAACTGAAAATATGTTCTACCGTGCTCCTTCCTGCTCTGAACCCAGCTTGTTCTTCTGCCAGGTGCTGCTTGGAATTTCCTGGAAGGACAGGAAAACAAACACATATGTGCAAAGTCAAGTCGCACTGATGGCTGGCCCTCAGGAACCCCTACTAGCTACTGTCAAGAAAAAGAAGCTGGCATGGTTCAGCCATGTCACACGCCCCAACACCCTCCGCAAGACAGTCCTACAAGGAACGCTAGAAGGTGGCAGATGCCGAGGCAGACAAACCAAAAGCTGGATGGATAACATCAAGGAGTGGACCAACCTGGACAGTCCAACACTCATTCGGAAGGTGGAGGACAGGGCTGGATGGTGACGGCTGGCTGCAAAATCATCTCTCATGTCTCCTCCACGACCATCCCGGTCATGAGAAAGAAGAAGAACAAGAAGAAGTCTACAAGAACTTGCTGTTTTTATGTTGTTCTTCATGTCACTATTGCATCCTCTAGCTTAACATGTTGAGGGTCTCTCAGAATATCTATACCCTGACTCATTACACCTAAGAATTACCATGGGATTATTAATTCACAGGGGATGGGAAGTTTGCTTGCATGACTGTTTTGGAGTTTGTTATATAGGCAACTATATTCATACTTAAAACAGTTATTCCTGGAACATTTTGATTTAGATTGTAGTGTAAGTACCAAAGTAAGACCAAAAATGGCTATTTAAGTGCAAATGAATTTTGTAAGCACAAATGAATTGATTCTGTTTATATATACAATAACAAGAGGCTACTTTACCTCAAAATGAGACAAATTCAGAGTTCAGAGAAATATTAGCAGGGCCAGATTCACGAATTGTGCAGGAGTAGCACACAAATGGACAGACCTACAATACTGCTCCTGAAGACTATCTTCCCTGCCTTTCTCGAATGTAGTGAAGGCATGTTTCCCCCAATAGGGGGTTCCTCAAAGTAGCCTTAGATCCCACACTGAGTTTAAAACTGCAATAGCTCATGTGATTAAGTTTGCCAATCACAATTAACATTCCTCACACCCTGGAAACAAACTGCAGCTGACTGGCAGTTAAGCCTTTTAATCAAAATGAGGGTAAGCCAAATGAGAGTGACGCAACTGCTTTTTCATCAAACCAGTTCCCTGTTGGACACAACCACAGACCCTCTTGGCTCCTTTACACGTCAAATATCCTTTCCAGGTCCTTTTGTAGTGCATACTGCTTGATTTGCGGGATTATCTTCCTCAACACACCTCTTCCTCAGGTCGCTGTATAGCATGCATCTTGGAACGATGTGGTCGTCAGTCTCGTTTTCTTTACAACAGGGGCACAGGGTGAAGAAAAAAAAACTTCAGTTGTGCACACACACACACACACACACACACACACACCACACACACACACACACACACACACACACACACACACATGCAGGCACGCACGCATGCTCGCACAAGCGCGCACGCGCGCACACACACACACACACACACACACACACACACACACACACACCACACACACACACACACTTTTTAGTCAGTTTTCCTAAAACCATTTTTCAAATTCTTTTTTTGTGTAGACTCTAAATCAGTAATTAATGCCATTAGTTCTTTGCAAACAAAAGTTAGATCTGAAGTTGTCATTGACATTTGCAATTTGATTCATCTTTTATCTTCAAAGGGCTCAGAATTAACTTTCTGTTGGATTCCATCTCACAGTGGTTTTTACTACGAAGAAAAAGTTGACATCCTAGCGAATAAAGGAGCAAAGGGTTCATCAGAGGTGACACAATAAGTACTCCCTTTTTCACTACATGAGTGTTATCATATCATAATATAATCACAACGAAATTTATTTCATTGTGAGGAAAGAAGGCTTGGCTGTCTAGATGCTCACAAAGAACTATGGAAATTTGAGTCTTTTGTTAAAACACGAGAATGTGATATTTATTGTTCAAAGCAGATTGTTTCCTTAGCTTGTAGATGGAAATTGAATAGCTTCAAGACAAAATATGCTGGAAATGCATTCTGCATATGCCGTAATAATATAACGGTAGATCATATATTAACATGCTACAGTTTAAAAGGGCACATTCCCGTTTTGATGGCATCTTCTCCATCAGCTATATTTAACAGTCTGCCACTTATGTACGACTTTTTTTTTAAAATCGCTGGTGCATAGTCCACTTGGTTTGTTAATGTGATTGCTTTGGACTTTAAAGACACTCTAAACCAGTTTTTTTTTTCTTTCCTGCTTGTACTTTTGGGGGTCTCAATAGGTCTCCTGTTCACAGGATTGTTTGTTATACCTATTGTTTATTTTGGTTGTTTCTTGGGGAAGGGAGGGGGGGGGATGATAATGTTCTTAAGTGGCTTCTCATTGCTATTGTTGGAAATTCTCTTTCTTGTTTTGGGGGGTTGGTTGGTCTTTTGTTTATGTTTGATTTTTTTCTTCTTTTTGTGTTGTTGTTGGGAGGGGATAGTTTTTTTTTTAAAATACTTATTTGTTGTTATTGTTAGTGGTGTTTCTTTCTCTTTCTCTTTTCTCTCTTTTCTTTCTCTCTTTTTTTTTTTTTTGGGGGGGGGGGGGGGTAGGGGGGGGGGTGGCGGGGGAGGGGGGGGGGGGGGCTACTTACGACTTTTTTTCTCAGGTGAAATTACCTCACATTTTTTCTTTGGAATTACTGTTTTCGTTAAGAATTGTTAGAACTGCATTTTCCTGTTTGTCCATTGTAGTTTATTAGGTAAGTAACTTAAGATTTTTTTTTAAATTAATCCACATGTAGGCCCTATTGATCCCCTGAAATTCCATCTTCCATACATTACCAACTACACCCTCTTCGCCTGACATTCACACGCCCTTCCCCCTCTGTCTTTGTCTGTCTTTGTCTCTCTCTCCCACATTTCCGTCTAAATTCATCACAATTTGTGAAAAGACGTTAAAAGAAATTGAAAACACACACACACACACACACACACACACACACACACACACACACACACACACACACACACACACACACACACACACACACAACTGTAGTAACAGACAAGCTCTATGGAAACTTGGAGGACCTGCCCCATATAGATGCCTTCAACACAGAGATTGAGCTGTCAGTCAACCCAGAAGGAAAGAAAGACAAAAGAAAAAGAAAAGTACAATAAATTAACATATAATTTTTATAAGATTAATCGTAAAAAGGGGTGACTGTTTGGTCAGAGATGTCCTTCACAACAACAAAATATTCTAAAGAATCATGCCCTGAAAAACACCTTCTCGAACCTGAGCAACAACCAGTGTGTTTGTCAACATCAAACTGCCAAACCACATTCCTGGGGGATCATAATTTGTATTCCCAGAAGCGTTTTCTACATTTCTTTTCTTCTTTTTCGAACAAACTGACCATGTTAGCATATCTGTAAGAAACATGAGCTTAATAAAGAGCGAATTTTAATTCAGTTATCATTTATTAGTTTATATACCTGTATATCATTTATTAATGATGGTTAAGAGCAGAGCTGGATTTGCACTACATCAAAGTTAATTTGAATCATTATCGAAAGGAATTCACCTTTTAGTGTATCTATTTGATTAAACATCAACATATTTCTTTCTTCAATTCTGTGGCATTATTTTCCTGTTTCTATAATCATGAATGCACTTTTTTGGTTGTGTTTCTTTCTTGTACTTTCTTTCCTTGTTAGTTTCCTCTATGTATCCATTTAATGCACAATTCATGTTTCTTTCTCTGTTTCATTCTGCCGCGTTTTTCGTTTATCCTCGTATGTTTACCTAGAATTCTGAGCTAGTTACTCTTACTAACCATACGGCATACGAGATGCTTAAAATAACAACACGGGTTCGTGCGTTTCCCCTATATGTACCATTCACACACGATTTATGTGACATCGCAAATTGATCGTCACTATAGGGATAGAGGAAGCTGCCCTCTCCCCTTCTCTTTCTGTCTGTCTGTCTAAAGTCTCTAAGAGAGAGAGAGAGAGAGAGAGAGAGAGAGAGAGAGAGAGAGAGAGAGAGAGAGAGAGAGAGAGAGAGAGAGGGGAGAGAGAGAGAGAGATTTGATTTATTCTTTTATATCGAGGATAATAGAATAAGCACTCTTGTGCTTTTTTTACATCCAGTTCCTGTATGTATGCAGTTTTGTAAATGTCATCTGTTCCCACAGACACATGATGGCCTACTCTTACGAAAAGCGGAACATGATTTAACTGTGTGCAAGATGTTATGGGTGCTTTCCCCACACGGGCCTGGGGTTAACATCTCATCTGAAGGACTTTTAGGGAGAGTGTTGTCAGCACTGATTTTAACTACAGGAGAAAAATCTCCTTGACTCGACTCAAACCTGTGTCTTCAAATTGCCAGCCCAATGTTCTGACCACAAGGCTATCCCTCCCTGGGACAGAGGATACAGTAAGAGTGAGAAAGAGAGGCAAAAAGAGAGAGAGGGAGGCAGAAGAGAGAGAGAGAGAGAGAGAGAGAGAGAGAGAGAGAGAGAGAGAGAGAGAGAGAGAGGTGGTGGTGTGTGTGTGTGTGTGTGTGTGTGGGGTGTGTGTGTGCATGTTCGTATATGCCAGGCTGATGCGTGAGTGTGTCACTAACAGCTATAATCCACAAAAGAAATAACCCTACTTGGGTTTTTCACTACCACTTGTAATAGAGTGAACATTACAATGTCCTATCTCTGCACAAACCTCCAAACATGGCACAGACAGTCAGTTTAATATGTGATCTCTAAAAAAGAGGTTGCATACATATTGTATTTTACCATGAAGGTGAAGTGCATGCAGGGAGGGTTTTTCGACCATTACCCAAGGAAGAAGAGCATGACAATTCACAGGTGTGTCTCTAAATTAAAACTATGCAGCGATTGTCGTTCTCAGATCATATGGGAGATAATTTACTTACCACCCCATCACAGACAAAAATAAACAATATTGACTTAGGTCATCCAACACATGCCATATTTTAAATTGACATTTCTGAATTCAGTGTATGAATGACTTTAAAAAAAAAAGGTGCTCTTCATGATGGGAAAACTTATGCAACACGATCTTATAAGGCAAATCAGTTAATCACTCTTTCTATCCAAAGATTTATTTGGTGGTGTTATATATTTCATCATAGCAAAAAAAATAAAATAAAGCTGTAATCACTTCCATTATTTTGGGGGTTGGTTTTTTTTAGTCACTTCACATGGTACATATGAATTTAAACATTGATACTGACAGAAAAAATGTACTGCTAAGAAATTGTTTCAACACGAAAGAGTTTGTCATTTATTGATGCAAGTTAAGTGCCAAGACTTGCTTTAAATTGTTATGTTGAAAAGGTCTTCAAGCCATGACAAAGGCAGGTGCCCCAGGCCTGAACTGTTAAGTGTTTAAGTGTTTAATGGCAGTGCAACCCATTTTCGTTCTTATGACAGACAAAAGCAGCTATCTGAGCACTCCACAAAGAAGAAAAAAGATACCGTCAGCCTTGGGAAACTATTGTGGACATAATAACCTGCTCTCTGTTAAGGAAAAATAAAACCGCTGAAGTTGGGGTTAGGCTGTTTGTAGCATGGTTAAGGACTTCAAAAAATCATGTGTAAACCTTTGTGAATTAGAGTGTACTTAATGTTACAACACAACAATATAAAAAAAAAATGATCCTTTAAGCAGAAATGAATTATTGTCTGTATAAGGTGGACATAACAAGACTAAATTCGCTTGAAAATGATAAACGCTCAGAGCTATGAGAAATTTCAGCAGGACCAGACCCATGAATCTTACACGATTAATGGTACAGACAGATCAACAGCACTGCTTGGTTCAGATTATCCTTCATGCTGTTCTCTGATGTAATGAAGCCATGTTCCCACTAAGGAAGGAGTTCATCGAAGTAGCCTATGTTCAAAGGCTGACCTATAAACTGTGACTGCTTAGTTCAGATCAACAGTCTCCACACTTTGAACACAAACTACAGATGTCTAGTGGGTCAAGCCTTTAATTTAAATCAAAATAAAGGTAAGTCAAATGACAGTGACACAACTACTTTTTCAACACACCAGCTCCTAGTCTTACGCAACCACGAACTCTCTTCACTCACTTTACACCATCAGATATATCTGGCAAAAGAGCACAGCATGCCCTTTCCTGCTCTTTTTTTGGTCTTTACAGCTTGGGCTGCAGGGTTATTGCTAACAGCTACACAATATTCCTCAGGTCGCTGTATAGGGTGCATCTTTAAAGAATGTGTTCACCAGTCTGGTTTCCTGTACCACAGGCACACAAAAGAAAATAAAGAAGCTTTCACTTTGTACATACATACAAATTGAACTGACAGAAAAAGAAAAACCTTTATGGAGACTTGGAGGACCTGCAGTGTACAGATGTCTCTATCACATGGACTGAGCTGTCTGTCTGACAAAGGTAGAAGAAAAAATGATGAAAGAAAACAGTATGGTAAAGTGAAATGTATTTGTTTTAAGCTTAACTGTAAAACTGAGGCTGTTGATCCATAGATCTATACAAACCCCCCAAAACGTATTATCTAAATTGGCATGCCTTAATGTACAGTTTTCTGCAATGACAACAATCAGCCTATTTATCCTAGTGTACAAACAAACTAAATTCCTGGGTGATCTTAACTTACAATATATGTAAGAGCATGTTTTCTACAATTCTATTTTGTGTAGCACATTGAACCTATTAGTACAGCTGGGGACGAAATAACATAATGGTCAGAACATTGTGCTCGCAATTTCACTACCCCAGTTCGACTCCGTTGGAGGGTTTTTTTCCCCTGGATTTAACATCAGTGCTGACTCCACTATCCCCAGAAGTCTTTCAGATGAGACTGTAAACCGAGGCCTGTGTGCCAACGCATACAGAACATTTGCGCACAAGTAAAGTCCTGTTCCGCTTTTCGTAAGAGTAGGCCATTGAGTGCCAGTGGGAACAGAAAACAATATTTACAAAACTGAATACACACGGGGACTGGATAAAACAAAAAGCACAATACTGCTTATTCCATGATCCTCGATATAAAGAATAAAAACAACAGAATAAAAATAAATTAATTAATTGATAAATGAATAAATAAATAAATAAATGAACAAAAAAAAAATAGTGATCTCGAGATTGATAAACAGGACAATTGTCATTTACCTGCTCATTTATGGGATATGTAAAGGTACATTGTAAGTGATGGCCACTTGCAGCACTGTCGTTTGTATTACAGGGAAAAAAATGATACTGGTCCAAAATAAATCATTTGTTATGTATTTGATACATTTAATATATGTGATGCTCCACCACGAAATGAGTCAAATAGCACATTACCCAATTTTGTGCTAAGAGCCATTAAAGGCAGGTGGGGGTCAAGTTGTCAATTTTGAGATTTTGATTGATTATTAAACAATATCCGTTGTTCTAGCTTGTGATGAAATATCAAGGCTTTTTTTTTTTTGCTTTTTGCTTTTAAAAGT
>CM060332.1:54970476-54980476 GCA_030674155.1 Stramonita haemastoma | reverse complement strand
AACAACAGTAATAATACAATAGTATTATTAGTAGTACCATTACTGACTTCTGCTTTGAGGTGTTTCTCCTAAAACAACAACTAATTTTCCTTTAATTAATATCAATAGGATTAATAGTAATATAACAAATATACTAATTTTTTTTATAAATCATAATTAAAACATTGATAAACATATCAACCCCAAAGTGCAACCCACTTTAAGTGCACACACAGGCAAAAGAAGTTGGAAAAAAATATAAATGGCCTACACATTGATCTTCTTCTTCTTCTTCTTCTTTCTATTATTATTATTTTATTATTATTATTATTATTATTATTATTATTATTATTTATTATTATTATTATTATATCATCATCACCATCACTCACTCTCACTCAGTCCCATGTCCCAAAGGACGTAGGGGGGACATGAGAGAAGACACAACAGCAATCTTTTTCCATGCTTCACGATCCTGTGTGGCTAGTAGGAGATGTTGCAGGGGTTGGGCGGTTCAGTCTTTGATGTTGTCAACCCATGATTTCTTTTGGCGGCCTCTTCTTCTCTTGCCCTCGACTGTTCCTTGCAGGATGGTTTTTGCTAGGGTGTTGTGTCTTGTGGTGTGAACAAACCACATCAGCTTTCTCCTCTTTATGGTGGAGAGCAAAGGCTCTTGGGGGCCCACACGCTTTTTGATTTCTTCTTTCACATAGTTATTGGTCTTGTGTTTTTTGTATGATATTCTGAGGAGTCTTCTGTTGCACTTGTTCTCGAATGCTTGGATTCTCCTCTCTAACTCTGCTGTCAGAGTCCATGATTCACAGCCATATAGGAGGATATATATCACGAGGGATTTGTAAAGGTGGTATTTGGTGTAGAAGCTGATGTTGTTGCTTCTGATGATCCTCTGGAGTCTGACTAGAGCAGATGTTGCTGTTGCAATGTGAGCTTTCACTTCATTGTTTGATGTGCCATCTTTTGTTAGAATGGAGCCTAAGTATTTTAATTGGCTCACCTCTTCTAGTATTTCTCCATTCATCTTTATTTCCGTGATGTCATTACTCGCGCTGTTGACCATGATCTTTGATTTCTCTGTATTGACCTCCATGCCGTATGCGCTCGCTCGATCTGTTAACTTGTCTGTGAGGATTTGCAGTTCTTGTTTGCTGCTGCCCATGAGGTCAATGTCATCTGCAAATCTGAGGTTGCAAAGGGGTCTTCCACCAATGGAGATGGAAGTGTGGTGGTTTTGCAGTGTCTCTGTCATGATGTTTTCGAGGAAGAGGTTGAAGAGTACAGGTGAGAGAAGGCAGCCCTGGTGAACCCCAACTGTGGTCTTGAAGAACTCGCCCACGTGATT
Organism: Stramonita haemastoma; assembly: GCA_030674155.1. Classification (NCBI taxonomy): domain Eukaryota; kingdom Metazoa; phylum Mollusca; class Gastropoda; order Neogastropoda; family Muricidae; genus Stramonita; species Stramonita haemastoma. The sequence goes on along the minus strand of CM060332.1, from coordinate 54,979,137 downwards.
GTTTATGAAGACTGCACTTCTTGCGTTCTCGTACAGAGCCTTGATGACTTCAATTAGGCAGCTGTCAATGTTGAAGTGCCTGAGTACTTGCCAGAGGCCGTCATGCCATACCCTGTCAAAGGCCTTTTTGAAATCTATGAAATTGTGGTACAAGTCTTTTTGGTGTTGGAGATGCTTCTCTATCAGAATTCTCAGATTGAAAATTTGTTCCATTGTGTTGCGTTTTGGTCTAAAGCCCGCTTGTTCTTCTGCCAGGAGTTTTTCCGCTTGGTTTTTCAGTCTGTTGAGGACTACCTGCAGCATGATCTTGCTAGGATGACTTATGAGACTGATGGTTCTGTAGTTCAGCATTGCTTAAGGTTTCCTTTCTTTGGCAGGGGTATTACAAGAGACTGTGTCCATTCTTTTGGCCATTCTTTGGTGTCGTGGATCTTCTGACAAAGTTTGTGAATCGCCTTGCTGTTTCATTCCCTCCATTTTTTATGAGTTCAGCTGGGATGTTATCGATTCCAGGGGACTTCCCCTTCTTCATTTGTTTAATAGCTGCATCTACTTCACACCTTAGTATTGGTGGGTCTTTATCTTGGTGTTCAGGGGTTTGTCAGAAACTATGTTGGTATCTGGGCGTAGTGGGTAGTTATACAATCCCTCACAGTATTCTGTCCAGCGGTGGAGGATGGCATTGTTTTCCGTTAAAAGATTTCCTTCTTTGTCTTCTATAACAGAGGCTTTGGGCTGTGTGGCTTTCGTTAGTGCTTTCAAAGTGTCGTAAGCTGTTTTGCTGTTTCCCTTGGTCATTCCAGCTTCGATGTTGTTGCTTTGTTCTTCTATCCACGCTTCTTTGGCTTCTCTCATCTTTTTCCTCACTTCTCTGTGGCTATCCATGTACTTCTTGTAAGCTTCTTGACTTGTGAACTTTTGTTTCTTAAGTTCTCTTCTTTTGTCGCAGAGGTCAAGAACCTCATTTGTCACCCTGGGTTGTTTCTTTGTTCTGCTTCTTCCTAATGTTTCTTCTGCTGCTGTCGTTAGCACTTCTTTGATGTTGTTGGCCAGTGTGTCCACATCATTGTCGATGGCTGTGAGTGCGGCGAACTTTCCTCCAATGTTGGCTTGGAAGATCTCAACCACTGTTGGGTCTTTGAGTTTTTCCAGGTCGAATCTTATGCGTGGGCTTTTTGGCTGTTGTTTTGCTTTCAGTTTCAGCCTGATGGTGGTAAGTACAAGGTCGTGGTCACTGCCAATGTCAGCTCCTGGGAATGTTCTTGTGTTTGCCTTGTTTATGCTGGATTTGAATCTTTGGGGTGACAGAATGTAATCAATTTGATTATGAATCAGACCATTTGGTGAGTGCCAAGTTGATGTTCTGGATGGCTTGTGAGGGTGGAGTGTGTTAGCCAAAGTCAGTTTGTGCTTCTTTGCGAATTCCAGCAGCCGCTGTCCTCTGTCATTTGTTTCTCCCAGTCCATCATCATCATCATCATCATCATTATTATTATTATTATTATTATTATTATTATTATTATTATTATTATTATTATTATTATTATTATTATTATTATTATTATTATTTTTATTATTATTGCTGTTGTTGTTGTTGTTGTTGATAAAAATACACTTATAATACTAACAACAACGACGACAACGATGATGATGATGATGATGATGATGATGATGATGATGATGATGATGATGTGATGGTGATGGTTATGGTGATCCTGATGATGATGATGATGATGATGATGATGATGATGATGATGATGATGATGATGATGAAACTTAAAAAAGAAATAAATGAATAATAATAATAATAATAATAATAATAATAATAATATAATAATAATAATAATAATAATAATATAATAATATAATAATATAACCATCATCATCATCATCATCATCATTCATCATCATCATCATCATCATCATCATCATCATCATATATAAGAAGAAAAAAGAAGAAGAAGAAGAAAGAAGAAGAAGAAGAAGAAGTAGTAGTAGTAGTAGTAGTAGTAGTAGTAGTAGTAGTAGTAGCAGTAGCAGTAGTAGTAGTAGTAGTAGTAGTAGTAGTAGAGTAGTAGTAGTAGTAGTAGTAGTAGTAGTGCTATTAGTTATAACATTATTATCATTATTATTGCCATTCTCATCATCATCACCATCACCATCATCATCATCATCATTATTATATGATTATGATTATGATCATCATCATCATCATCATCATCATCATCATCATTCAATCATCATCATCATCATCAATCATCTCATATCATCATCATCATTATATTACTTTTTTTAATTTACATTTTTTATATTAGTTTTATTGCTATTTATTTTTTGTTGTTGTTCTTATTGTTGTTGTTGGAGTTGTTGTTGTTCTAGTATGCACTTAATGTATTATTGTGTGATCTTCAGTCCCCTGTTGTCCACCTCCACCTCCCCCTGTTTCATTTTCTTGAAAGACTGTGTTCAACTTTGGAAGAGAGTTTGCTTTTTAAAGAAAGCCATCTGGTCTATGTGTTTACTTAAGGTTGTGGTTTTCACTATTTATAACTTAGCTGAGACTTTATTATAAAGAAAGCAGTTCAGGTCCATTTTGGTTCCAGTTCAGGTGTCTAACTCACACACGTAGGGTTATAATCCCAGGGCTGGTGGCTCAGCCATTGTCTTGCAGTCTTTTTTCTTATCTACAATGTGATCTTTTTTGTGTGTGATCTGAAGTAATTTTAAAGATTAGTCAGAGGTATACCCTTGCCAACTTAGATGGTCATGTGATTAATACTCTACAGCTTGCCACAACTGGTCTTATTCAACAGGCTTATGGGGTCTCCAACTTGCTGAATTGTACATCCCACCCCCACCCCCTTCGACCTATACTCTCAAGCCAATCAGCAGTTTTGTGGAATAGTCACAGTCGGCCTACAGGTTGATTTTAGTTTGTGCATAAATTTGCTTGTCAGTGATTTAAATGTGGTTAAGATTGCTGGTCTCAGTGTCGAAATGTATTTATTGGTCAGTTGAAATTAGTATTCCTGTATATAAACCAGTATAGCACGGTGTGCATGGTGTTGCAAAGTCATGATCCTGCTTGCTGACTGGTGCTACATTCATGCAATGTAGAGGGACTGTAGTCTGATGAAACTGGAAGAATGACTTAGATCGGAAAAACAGCAGTTTTGTTTGTCTGATTAAGCTACAAGTGAAACATTTTTCTTTTGATAGCAGTTGTTGGCTATACAAATTTTTCAAGGTAAAAGTGGATTTCGTAAGTGAATTTGATTTGCTTGTTCTGAGTGGATATCAGTATTGATCTTGATCAGTGAAAGTGGGTAGTTACATTAATGATGGTTAGTCATGATACTTTAATATTTAATTTGTGCTAGTTTGAATATTGTTTGTATAGTTGAATGTTGATGTTAACAGTGGTATTTCATGAGTTATTAATCAATATTTTATGTATGTATATATTGAGATGAAATTTATAAATCATACTGATCACAAGGTAATGTGGACTTATGACAAAATTGGTGGTTAAACTAGTATGGCATGCTTTAATTGGAATAAAAGATTCTGAGAGTTGGAGACTGAAGGAAGTCTGGATCTCTGTTGTGTGAGAGTAGCACTATCTTGGTCCTTGAGATGATTGTTGAATTATAGCTGTTATGGCAATAGGGTGTAACTATGTGTATGGTCAGTCATTTGGTCAAGGTGGAACTGCGTCAGTTTGTAATGCGCCTTCCTAGAAAGAGAAAGCGAAAAGTCGGAGTGTGCGATGGTTGGATCCCGTTTTGGCCCAAAGCTTTTCCCCCATCCATTACACCATGATTTGTATGTAGTCTGGGCGCTAGCTTTTTTATTCTTTTTTTCGTTTATATCGTGGATAATGGGATAAGCACTCTTGTGCTTTTCCTACATCCCCTCCCCGTGTGTATGCAGTTTTGTATATGTTATCTGTTCCCACGGCACACGATGGCCTACTCTTACGAAAAGCGGAACAGGATTTAACGTGTGCGCAAGATGTTCTGTGTGCGTTCGCACACGGGGCCTCGGTTTATAGTCTCATCTGAATGACTTTTGGGGAGAGTGGAGTTAGCACTGATGTTAACTCCAGGAGAAAAACCTAATCTTTTGGATAAGACGATAAACCGGGGTCTCGTGTGTTACACATCATAATTTACGCACGTAACAGAACCCACGGCAACAAAGGGGTTGTCCCGGCAAAATTGTGTAAGAGAAAAAAGAAAGCCACTCTCATACGGAAAAAAAAAATTCAGTTGCAGACAGGAAAAAGAAAAAAAAAAGGGTAGGCGCTGTAATTGTGGCAACGCACTCTCCCCGGGAAGGACAGCCTGAGTTTCATTCTGTGACATTAAGTGGTATACAAAATAAAATAAAATGTGTCAAAAGTTGATAATTTTGTAGGTGATTTTGTGACACTCTGGATTAAGCATGCTGTGTCTCTGTCTCTCCACTTTGTCCGCCTGTCTCTGTCTGTCTGTCTGTGTGTTTATCTGTCAGTCTGTCTGTCTCTCACTCTCTCTGTGTCTCTGTCTTTCTGTCTCTGTCTCCTGTTTCCCTGTCTGTCTGTCTGTCTGTCTGTCTCTGTCTGTCTGTCTGTCTCTCCCCTCTCTCTCTCTCTCTCTCTCTCTCTCTCTCTCTCTCTCTCTCTCTCTCTCTCTCTCTCTCTCTCTCTCTCTCTCTCTCTCTCTCTCTCTCATTGTTTGACTTCATGATTCCAATGACACCGCCCCGTCACCATCAGTTTTTTTTCCTATGAAGTAAAAGAAACAAAAAGCAAAAAAAAAAACCCTTTTAAGTGCATGTGCCAGCGCGGATATATGATTGTGTGAATGTGAATGTGTGTGTGTGTGTTTGTGTGTGTGTGTGTGTGTTGTGTGGGGTGTGTGTGTGTGTGTGTGTGTGTGTGTGTGGTGGTGTGTTTGTGTGGTTGTGTGTGTGTGTGTGTGTGTGTGTGTGTGTGTGTGTGTGTGTGTGTGTGTGTGTGTGTGTGTGTGTGTGTGTGTGTGTGTGTTGTAGCCTACGTGAAAGAGTGAGCCTTAAGGAACTAAAATAATCCTTTTTCTCTCTTGTTACATGTCAGACAACTTGCTTTACAACCAACATTCTTTCTTTTGATGTCCTTGGAAAAATTCTGGATTAAAAGAATTATTATCAGTGTTCGTTTTAATCCTGTTTGGACAGATCGGAACTGATCGTTGGTGAGATTTTCTATGTACATACCTACCCCACGTTGTGATCTGGCAAGGTGATATGTGCGACCTTCCATTCTTATCCATCTGAAAACAGCACACCTTTCAGGCGAAACTAACAGATTCTGATGAAACTCTCTTTTTCCCGACTATAAGCGTTAATCAGACATTTTAGATAGACGTGTTTTATTTATTTTTTTAAATTCTTGTTTCCTCCGCTTGTAAGCATTGTAATGTGATGTGCTGTGATGTGCTGTGATGTGATGTGTGTGATATGATGTGTGTGTGTGTGTGTGTTGTGTGTGTGTGTGTGTGTTGTGTGTGTGTTGTTGTGTGTGTGTGTGTGTGTGTGTGTGTGTGTGTGTGTGTGTGTGTGTGTGTGTGTGTGTGTGTGTGTTGTGTGTGGTGTGTGTGTGTGTGTGTGTGTGTGTGTGTGTGTGTGTGTTGTGTGTGTGTGATGTTGTGTGTGTGTAGTGTGTGTGTGTGTGTGCATGGTGTGTGTGTGTGTGTGTGGTGTGTGTGTGTGTGTGTGTGTGTGTGTGTTTTGTGTGTGTGTGGTGTGTGTGTGTGTGTGTGTGTGTGAGATGGGGGGTGTGTGTGTGTGTGTGTGTGTGTGTGTGTGTGTGTGTGTGTGTGTGTGTGTGTGTTATAGACATATTGGGTTAATGTCGTAGTCACTGATAATTTTGGTGAGAGCCTTGTGAGATTCAGCTGTTCTGCCTCTGCTTCTGAGATAGTCATGTCCTGCTGGTCTTACACTGCTCATTTCAATATCTCCACCACAGGCCTATTTAGAAGCATCATGATATATACTCAGAATTAGAAGTTTATAGGTAGCTAATTAATGTCAGGCCACTATGGAGCTACCATCCTAAATGACCCTGCACTGCTGCTGGGTCATTTAGGAGGTGTCACTGATACCATATTGTCAAAGGGGACGGGATAGCTCAGAGGTTAGAGCACTCACTTTCCCCAAGTCATGTTAAGCTGCATCGAGCGTGGTTACCAGTTGGATGGGTGACCGTTTGCTAGCCTTGGCTTCAGTACAGTCCCCGCAGTTCACCCAGCTGTAAATGCATACCTGCCCTCTTTAGGGTCAGGGAAGGTAAAGCAGTGAGGGAGATGGAGATGGGCGCTGCCCTCAATATGCTAGCTCCTAGAGAAGCTGAGATCTCTGACGCCTCGCTCCCATACGACCGCCTAGATTATGGGACACCTTTACCTTTACCTTACCATTAACACAGGGTGGTGACCATCACAACGTCCCTTCAATGGCTCTAATCTTTGTGGTCGTAAAGGAGCGAGGCAGCAGAGACCTCAGCTTCTGTAGGGGCCAGCATATTGAAAGCAGTGCCCATCTCCTCTCCCTCACTGCTTTACCTTCTCTCACGCTCAATTGGTCAGGTACGCATTTACAGCTGGGTGAACTAGGGGGACTGTACTGAACCAGGGCGTACAAACGGTCACCCATCCAGCTGGTAACCATGCTCGATGCTGCTAAACTTGACTGGGAGAAAGCAAGCGCTGTATTTGTATACCACGTTAAAGTTGCAGCAGAATTTCTCTGTTTGAAATTCAAGCTGCTTTCTCATGGAAAAATATGTCACACAGGAGCAGTGCAACCCGTGTTTTGCTTTTTTCTTTTTCTGTCTGCATTGGTAACTGTCTCCATATGAGAGTGGAGTTTCCTCTACACAATGTTTTCAGTAAACAACGTTTGTTGCCGTGGGTTCTTTTACATGCACTAAATGTATCTTGCACGGGGATCTTAGTTTATTGTCTCAGCTAAACCACCACTTACGGTATAGTGGATGGTAGAAAAGATTTGGGAACAAACGGGGATTAAACCCAGGCTTTTCACTTTTCATGCAGTTGCGTTATCTGTAGACTACCAATCCAGCATGGAACCAAGACTACTGAAACATGGATATGCTTTTCTTTCATTGCACACTTGTCGATGAGGATGGGGTGGACGCAATGATGATGCCATGGAAATGCACCAGCTTCCAGATTTCATGACGGGGCTGTACTCCATGCTTTCTATAGTGACATGTGTCAGCTGGGACCAACAGATACAGACACCTGCAGTGTTGGTCAAATACAATTTGATTTGAGCAACACTGTCAAAACTGCATCCATAAAACGAATAAAGTTTCACTGTGTAGTCCCTATGTAAAGCAGTTAGTACTACTCCTGCAAACGGGAAAAACAACGTTCTAGAAACATCTGCGTTTAATATGTGTTGCATTAGCAGCAGCAGCAGCAGCAGCAGCAGTAGTAGTAGTAGTAGTAGTAGTAGTAGTAGTAGTAGTAGTAGTAGTAGTAGTAGTAGTAGTAGGAATACTTCTTCTTATTCTTCTTCTTCATCATCTTTCTTCTTCTTCTTAATTCTTTTTAATTCTTCACAGTTCTTCTTCTTCTTCTTCTTCTTCTTCTTCTTCTTCTTCTTCTTCTTCTTCTTCTTCTTCTTCTTTTTGTATAAAGTCATACTAATGCATGGGAAATATTGCTTCTAAAGCTAGTTAAGTCATTTGTACATACATACTTTAAGACTCTGCCATAGACAACTGTAGAGAGATCGTCAGTCACTATACATTTCTCTTGAAGTTGTTTGAGTGAGAAGGTGTGTGTCATAGTTAGTCATTATAACGAAGATCTTTTAAGGAACCTAGCCTTGGGTTTATCTCATTGTTGTGAGGTGGATGTGGTTTCACCCACAGCACGGTGCCTCTCTGGGGTTGACCCTTGTGGCTGGCCAGGGCGTTGATACAAGGAACGGGAGTACAGTTGATTTTATAACCTGTTTTAATCTGTATAATAGTTGCACAGTTGATTCTGAGATTCAAATTATTACGAAGCGACAGCCCCAATATGGCCTTTGTAGTCAGCGGTGCTATACACAACAAGATTGATTGGGAATACCGTCTTTCCCAGGTGCCTTGTCAGAGGCAAGAGAGTCCAGGGCTTGCTGAGCTCTTCTTTGGTTGGTCCTCTGTTAACCTTCGCCAGACCTCGTTTTTAAACTCACACGGAAGAGCTCCTGGGTGACCAGTCACCCATGGTTTTTACATAGACATTTCCCTTACTACGCCTCGCCAGATTTCGTGGGTGACCAGTCACCCGTGGTTTTTACATAGACATTTCCCTTACTACGCCTCGCCAGATTTCGTGGGTGACCAGTCACCCATGGTTTTCAAATAGATCAGACAGCTAAGCATCATGTAATTTTTGAGACAATAAAGCTGAATCTGAAAAGGTGATGTCTTAGAATCAATGTGTGTTGTGTTGATTATGATGTGGGAAATAAGAGCTCATTCATTTGATTTGAAAGTGAAAGGTTTACTAGCACCCATGTAAACTGAAATAGACTGACAAAGAAACTCACAGAGAGAGAGAGAGAGAGAGAGAGAGAGAGAGAGAGAGAGAGAGAGAGAAGAGAGAGAGAGAGAGAGAA
>CM060332.1:54951068-54965034 GCA_030674155.1 Stramonita haemastoma | reverse complement strand
CCATTCTGTTTGTGCAGGTAAGAACAAAATGCATATTTAGACTCACAACAAAACAAAGCACCTGTGTATTTATTCTACGATCCTAGAAGTTAAAGAGTAAACGATTGCATATAACAAAATGCCTACTCTCTATAATCTATCTAACACAGGTTTTCGTTTCTTCCTTTTTGCTAGATTTTCAACGGCTACACATAAATATCAAGTCTCTATTTTAACAGAAAACAATACATCGAAACAGTAAAAATTGATGCCATGATAAATCAAAACATATAGTTAATTTCGACTAGAAGTTTAAAAACAACAACAAAAGACAGTAAACTAAACACAAGAAACGCGTTTCCAAACACAGAAGTCATTTCCAGAAAGTCGTATCCTGCACTTTTCATGAGTGTGTTCCAGTGCAGCACGGAACTGCAGCCTTGCTTCCGAGGGGAGACAACGAGGTCCATTCAGTTTCACTGTGCACCGTTTCCCATTGAACTCATTGATCCTGTCAATGTCGCCATTTGTAACCAAGTTGGGAGTTTTCTCAGCTTTCCAGTTCCGCGATTGCTTTTAGCCACCTTGTTTTTGTTGTTTTTGCTGTTGTTGTTGTTACTGTTTTTTGTTCTTGTCACAGTTGTTTTTGTTCTTCTTCCTCCACTTTGCTGTTTTTTTTTTCTTGTTGTCCTTCTTCTTCTTCTTGTTTGTCAGTCGACGTGTGTGTATGTGCATGTATTTGTGAGCGTGCACATATATATATATATATATATATATATATATATATATATATATATATATATATATATATATATATATATATATATATATATATATATATATATATATATAAACATGGGGATGAGTGTGTGTATGTATGTGTCAGCCTCCGTAAGTCAGACTCCGTGTCAGAGTGTCATATATGTTTATTTATTTATAGTGTGTGTATGTGTGCATGTGCCTGTGTGTGCCTATGTGCACATGAGTGATGTACGTATATATCCATTTCTAATCCTACTTACTTGCATAGACTCACACACTCAGCCTTGTATTCAAAATAAATATAACAGTTCGCGATCCTATCCGTTCTTTCTCCATAACATGACCAGTATCATTTTGTTGTTGTTAGATCAAACACTTACAAACGCAAGCATCTACGCAAGTTTGAGTTATTCTATCACTTTCCGACTCTTTGATGTTATGTATGTCTGTGAATGCTCGATATTATTTCTTATGATCTGATACTGATACCATCAAAGGCTCAGACATAGAGGGTCCTTGTGATAGGGTCATCTGACCCTCTGAGATGGCAACAATGTTCCAGTGGATGTGGGGCCAGACAGTGTTATTTCGTGATGCATCACTTGGGGTATGGAATCTGAGTTTATTTTTGATGGTTTTAGAGCTAGCTTTGTGCTTGTGTTGTGCTGTTTTATGTTGTGATGTATATTATATTGTGTTGCAATGTATTGTGTGTAATCGGAAACTATTTTTGATGGTTATAGAAACAGCTTTGTACTTGGGGTATGCAATCTGAGTGGTTTTTTATGTATGTAGAATTAGCTTTTTCTGCTGTGTTGTGATGTTTTGCATTTATGTTGTGGTGTAGTATATTGTATTGCATTGCATTGTGTGCAATCCGAAATTATTTTGATGGGTGTTGATATAATGTTGTATTGTGTTGCACTGTGTTTTTGTCGTGATGTAATGTAATGTTTTGTTTTGTATTGTGTTGTATTGTAATGCATTGCGTTGCGTTGTATTGTATTGTATTGTATTGTATTGTCTGGAATTGTCTTGTCTTTTCTTAACTTGTCTTGCATACAAAAAAATGCACAAGGATCATACGTTAACTGTTCAGGGGGGTGTGGGGGCTCAAAATAAGCTATACCTTGATGCCTATCCACTGCTTGTATTGTTGTATCCATGTGTTGTGTATATATATATATATATATATATATATATATATATATATTATATATATATAACATCTCTCTCTCTATAATAGATAGATATATATATATATATATATATATATATATATATATTATATATATATATATATATATATATATATATATATATATATTATGTGTGTGTATAATAAATTATGTTTAAACAGACACGACACAATGCAAAGCACACACTACAAAACGATACAATACCATTACCCCAGGGGTGGTAAAAATATTGTTCACCACAAAAAGAGATAGATGGCTGGAAATCATAACCGCAACATCACTAGCAGCCAGGCAGCTATCTAAGCTGTCTGGGTCATTCCTGTGTCATATGTGCTGTGTTTCTGCTAAAAACGTGGTTTGTTTTCATGTAGTGCCCTTATCGCTACTGGTTTGAGTTGCATGCACATCTGTTTAATATCAGCACCTTTAGCGTTGTTCTGTAGTTTTGTAATGTTGTAAGCTTTGCTGTAATTGATTTTTTGTTAGATTTGGGTTGAAGTTATGATGTGTATGCAATGAAAAAAGATTTTCTGCTTGTTGTGGGAGAAGTAGAGTTAAGTATTAATGTTGAATAGTTATACTGGATGGAGAAGATTTGGTGTTTGTTTCTTTGTTTGCAAGGTGTTGTTTGTTTATTAAAGAACGCATGCGTATGTGTGCATGTGTATATTGTGTGGGTGGGTGGGTGCTTGCGTGCATAAGTGTGTGTGTGTGTGTGTGTATGCGTGTGTGTGTGTGTGTGTGTGTGTGTGTGTGTGTGTGTGTGTGTGTGTGTGTGTGTGTGTGTGTGTGTGTGTGTGTGTGTGTGTGTGTGTGTGTGTGTGTGTGTGTGTGTGCGCTGTGGGGTCTAAATGCGTGGTGTTGCATTCAGAAAAATACCTACTGCATTATTTTCATGATCAATGAAAAATTGGTATAATAAACGTGCTGTAGTTAAACTACTTTGCCTTGAAACCTCAAGACAATCATTTCAATTGTGGTGTGTGTGTTTTTTCTACTATGTTTTTCTAAGGATATTACCACAAAAAAAATCGAAGAGAAGCAGTTTTTAAAGTGAAGTGTGTAATGACACAAAACACGTCATTTTATTTTGTTTCATATCCCCCTGACTGCCGACTGATTGACAAACGGACAAGAAGACTTGAAGACAGTGGAAGAAAAGGAGGCATCCATTTTGTGGCTATTACGAAAGCGGAAGCAGACAAGACGCGGTAATGAGCCACTTTTCTTCTAGACAAATTGCCACTCAACAATTTGTCAAACAAGAAATTATGTCTTCCTAACAGCCAATCGTCACTTGACAGCACGGCACAGTGCCTCGCCATGTTCTGCTGAATAAACTAGCTGTCAATGCTTTGTCAAAGATCTTATTCTCTAATAATACTTCTGCTTCTTGTTGTTGTTGTTGTTGTTGTTGTTGTTGTTGTTGTTGTTGTTGTTGCTGTTCTTCCTCTTCTTCTTCTTCTTCTTCTCCTTCTTCTTCTTCTTCTTCTTCTTCTTCTTCTTCTTCTTCTTCTTCTTTTTCTTCTTCTTCTTCTTCCTCTTCTTCTTCTTCTTCTTCTTCTTCTTCTTCTTCTTCTTCTTCTTCTTCTTCTTCTTCTTCTTCTTCTTCCGCCTACGTTCTTTTCTTATTTGAATGCTCAGACAGCATAATTGTACTGTTGTCTCCCATAATTATAAGCAAAAGAAGTGTTGCACTACCATTAAACACCTGACAAGCCAGACAATGCGCCTCCGACTTCAGCGTGGGAAAGAGTTTGTGTATTTCTTTTTTAAGTCTTTCTGGAAAGGAAAGGCGGAAGAATGGAGCAAGAAGGCAGAAAAGTGTAGAGGAAGATGTAGCAGAAGAAAAAAAAAAGAAGAAGGCCGACACAAATGGAAAGAGAGAATAAAAGGATTCGTGGCACAGAATTCACAGGTGGGAATGCTATTCGTTTATTTATGTATTCATTTATTGATTTATTTATTTGTGACGCTCCACCACACAATGAGTCGCATTGCACCAGAGGTCTATTTTTAGTTATTGACATGTTATCAAACTGCAATAAAATGGCCACACAATACAAAAAACAGATTGAAAATCGGACAATTCTCACTCACTCACTCAGTCCCATGTCCCAAAGGACGTAGGGGGGACATGAGAGAAGACGCAACAGAGATCTTTTTCCATGCTTCACGATCCTGTGTGGCTAGTAGGAGGTGTTGCAGGGGTTGGGCGGTCCAGTCTTTGATGTTGTCAACCCATGATTTCTTTTGGCGGCCTCTTCTTCTCTTGCCCTCGACTGTTCCTTGCAGGATGGTTTTTGCTAGGGTGTTGTGTCTTGTGGTGGGACAATTCTATGAAATGTTATTACAAGTTAAAATGCTAAACTGCAGGAAATGACAACATGATAAATTGACAAGTTTAGCATCCTAATAGGTGGTAAGAATGAGGGCTTGGATATTTTTAAAACACATTTTTAGGCAAAAGGACACAATCTTATTATTTAATATTTCATTATGAGATAGAATAATAGCTATACTTTTATAATCAATCAAAATCTCAAAATTGCCAATTTGACCTTACCTGCCTTTAATGGCTCCTAGCGGAAAAGTGGATTATGTGCTAAGCGGCTCATTTGGAGGTGGAGCGTCACATGTATTTATTTATTTATTTATTTATTTATTTATTTATTTATTTATTTATTTATGTATTTACTTATTTAATTTATTCTTTTATACCGAGGATAATAGAATAAGCTCTCATCGGCTTGTTTACATACAAGCAGGCCCCGGCTTTCCTCTAACAAACTCCTACATGATTTTTAGTATGTGTTATGTCCTGTCTTTTTCACATCAGTTTCTATCCTTGGCTGCCTGCTGAATAAAACACGAGTAATAAACTTAATGGTGAAAAAGATGTAAATGTTGTCTGAAGTGGTGGTGGTGGTGCTGGTTGTGGTGGTGATGTTGATGCTGCTACTACTATTTCTGCTTCTGTTAATAATGATGATAGTAAGGAAAGTTATGATGATGGGAGTAGTTATGATGTGTGTGTATGTCTGTGTGTTTGTGTGCACTTTAACATAAACTACACTGTGTTGCAGCGTTTACTGCGTATTTCTTCACAACTGAAATTCTTCGGACGAGACGATAAACCTAGACCCCGTGTGTAACGCACGCAGAATGTATTATGCACACATTAAATCCAAAGCCGTTTTCGCATTTCTGGAAGAACAGACCATAGTGGGCAATTGGGAACAGAGGGAAAATACAAACCCGCATGGACACAGAGACTGAAAATTAGAAGAAAAAAATCCCATTAATACTCCATTGACCTAAAAATATAAGAGCCAATTAATGAATAAAATATGAAACCCCTCTTTAATGAGCCTTTGTCTTCTGTTGAAAAAAATAATTTCACATTTCCACGTCAAAGGCTACACAACATAAGTGAATAAGACTGTTATCGTTGTCGTGAGTTCAAATCTCAGAAGCGGCATCCAGTGAAACAAGGCTTGGATTGTTTACAATCTGTTAGGCCAACCTGAAATTCAGACTTGCCAGTGCCTTCATTCCCTTCATAAGTATACACAGAAAGAGATCAATATCATCATACGGTGGTGATCATGTAGTTCTTATCAGTATCTAGTGAGTTACTGTACCCCTACTATGCTCAGCATGCACGTTGCATCTGGAAAGGCATTTAATCCTCCCGGTTAAAATTCTTTAAGTGAAACGTCTTTTTAAAAAAAACACCCTCAATTGTGTGCATAAAAGTCTTTTTTGAGAGTTGAAAGATAAAAGCAACTGTATACAGTGACAGAGAGAGAGAGAGGGGAACGGGCGGACGGAGAAAGAGAGAGAGAGGGAGGGAAGGAGAGAGAGAGCGGGGGTGGGGAGAGAGATGGGAGAGTGAGAGAGAGAGATAGACAGAGACAGAGACAGAGACAGAGACAGAGACAGACACACAGATAGACACACAGACGCATACAGACAAACAGACACACAGATAGACAAATAGACAGACATACAGGCACACAGACAGACACACAAACACACAGAAATATATACAGACACTCAGACAGACAGACAGACAGACAGACAGACAGAGATTAATCCTTTCACATGTCAAAGGCTAGTCAGAGACACGTTTAGGTCAGATGGCCCTGTCAAAGTGTACCACCATCTTACAGGATTTATGGCCAGACTATGTCACTCCAAGATAAATGGCTCCACCTGTTATCTTATGACTGATGATGTTTTTTTTCCTTTTTGCAAAAAATATATTGTTGAGGGCAGAATCAAAACCAGGCAGATAAACCATTGCTAACATCACTGAGATCAGTGGTCTGGGTGGGAGGGCTACAGGATCGGTGGTCTAGAGGTAACGCGCCTGTCTAGAAAGCAAAAAGTCCGGGTCGGAGTGTGCGGTGGTTCAAATCCCGTTTGGGCCCCAAACTTTCCCCCTGATCCATTAGACTATGAATGGTAGCCTGGGCGCTAGTTTTTTCGGATGAGACGATAAACTGAGGTCCCGTGTGTTACACGTCATTATTTAGCACACGTAAAAGAACCCACGGCAACAAGAGGACGAGGGTTGTCTCTGGCAAAATTCTGTAGAGAAAGTCACTCTGACTGGGAAACAAATACAGTTGCAGACAGGAAAAAGAAATAAAAGATAATGGGTAGGCACTGCACTTATGGCGACGAGCTCTCCCTGGGGAGAACAGCGCGGATTTCACGCATAGAAGTCTGCTGTGACATAAAAGGGTATAAAATAACTTCAGATAAATAAAATAAGAAAAGAAAAAAAGTAAAACGAACTAATCAGAGACAGAGAGCTATGATGAACTCTGGTGTGAAGCTCCTACCGATGAGAGCGGCGATGGAGACAGTGGAGTTAAATTGAGTCAATACGTGGTTTCTTCTCTCGTACGGTACAATTGTACCTGTGATTTGCTGGTTCATAAAATCGTATGGGTATAAAGTTGTAAAGTGTATGCCTGGAAGTGTGCACAGAAATTCGTTTGATGGTATGTTGATAAAAGATCAGAGTGTACAATAAAATTGATATCAGTATCTTCTTATGACTAGTTGTAGCAGTATGTGTATAAGGCATTTTGTGTATATAATCATCTTCTCTCCTCTCTCTCTCTCTCTCTCTCTCTCTCTCTCTCTCTCTCTCTCTCTCTCTCTCTCTCTCTCTCTCTCTCTCTCTCTCTCTCTCTCTCTCTCTCTCTCTCTCTCTCTCTCTGTCACTCTCTCTGTGTTTGTGTGTATGTGTGTGTATGTTGTGTGTGTGTGTGTGTGTGTGTGTGTGTGTGTGTGTGTGTGTGTGTGTGTGTGTGTGTGTGTGTGTGTGTGTGTGTGTTTATGTGTAAGCATGCGTGTTAGTTCGTGTGTGCACATAAGCTGCAGCCTTCCATGCATAAATAAGAATATTAGCATGCATACGCTGGTACATTACTTTTGTTTTGCAATCAAGATCTAGGATGTAGTCTCCATTCCCAACCATTTCTTTCTAACATTTGTACAGATGATCTTTTGCGTAACGTTAGAAGACCTCTCTCTATGACTATGCAAGCGTCTACTCAAGAATCAGTTATCCAATCAGTTTCTGAATCTGGCATGAGTACGAATGGTTGATGTCATTTTCTTGTGGTCTGGTACTATACCATCAGAGAGGCTTACACACAGACACCCTATGGGATAGGGTCATCCAACCTAGCCAGATCTAGATGACAACACTGGTTGTAGGATTTGATGCCAGACAGTATCACTTCTTAATGCATATTAGATAGAGGGGGGAGGGAGGTGAAATCCGAACATTTTTTTGATGGTCGTAGAAATTGTTTTTGTTTTTCTCAGCTTTACCCATGGTGATTGCATTCCTATGTAGCCGTTTCGTCCACCATTGAGGTAGCTGCATTCCAACTTCGGGGATGATGTGTAACACAACACGTTTGGGCATGCGTCGTTTTGTTTGCTGTTCCTACCAGGACACTATGGCTATACTTCCAAAGGGTCGAATCGATCTTGCAGTGTGTACGAGATGTGTGAGCGTTCACACATAAAACTGTGAATTATTATCTGACGTGGGAGACTTTGGGGAGAAAGAAGTTGGTATTGATGTTAACTCCAGGAGAAAAAAGAATTGCCATTCATTGGTTGTTTCTGTGGTAGCTCAAACCGAGACCATAACATTTTGTTCTGAAAGCTCTAATCAGTAAGCTATGCCTTAATGTTGGTGGGGGAAAGGTGGGGGGTGGGGGTAGGCATAAGCATGCGTGCGCGTACTCCAGTTTGTGTGTGCATTTTTGTGAGTGCATGTGTCAGCGACCCTGCGCTTTGCTGTGGTGTAACATATTGTATACTAATTATTGTTATGGTATTTTACGATAAGGAGGAGAAAGGAACGAGGCAGAAACAAAGGAAGGGATTGAAAACAGGGAAATCCTAGCACAATATTGTCAGATTGAGGAGATTCTGTATTCACTCACAGGCCACCTGCATCACCTTGGGGGATACCTATTTTTCATATTGAATTCTTAAAATGATTGAATGAGGTTTCAGGATGGTTAAAACGTTCCAACTGCCAACAAGTAAAATGTGAGGCTCTAGGTTTGTTTCAAAGCCTCGCCCTTTCTAGTTCGACCAAAGAAAAATCAACCTGAATTTCAAAGTCCTTCAGATAAGGCTATAATCCATGCCCCCCTTGTGTGAATGTACGCAAAATATCTTGCCACACGTTAAAAATCCATTTCGTCTTTCAGAATAGTAGACCATCGTGTGCCAATATGAACAGATGACAGATAAAAAACATTATGCACTCAGGTGTATTTAGACACAATCTATGAAGCCACAATGCGTCTATGTTACCTGAATGATGGGAAGAAGAAAAAAAGTCACGTGTGCTTAAATCTCATCATTGGTGAACCTCGGACCTCTAGCCGAGGAACGAAAAAAACAAACAACCCAGAATCCCCTACTAAGCTGCTACAGTACTCATTGAAGCCATGATTTTCTTAAAAAATGTCTGAAAGACACTGCGTGAAGCAAGCCAGCATCCTCTACAGAACAAGTCTAGCAGCAGTAAAACAGGGTCTGGAAACCATAGGGATGCTCGTCTCTCAGACTGCCCCCCCCCCCCCCCCTGCTTCCTTCCACCTACCCCCTTTGGCAAATTGACATTCTGGCCAACCATTTCGTAGAAGAGCAAAGAGTTAACGGCCGTGTTTTCATCTAGTTCTACATGGGTGGTGAATCCTGATTTTTGCTGTGTGATGATGTAAATCATTTCCTTGTTCATCACCGCCGCCATTTGCAATGATGTATTTCCTCCACAATTGCAATTTTCACAGGATTGATGTTTACACCTGCATCAGAAGCAGATAGGATCAATACAGAAGGATGTGGCTGGTGTTTCTTCTTAACGTCACTTCCTGGTGAGATGAGCCAATCACGTTTCCGATGTTCGGAGATACAAGGGAGACCACCGAAGTGAACAGTTTAGCGTTGTCTGCCATTTAAAAGACACCTGACTGCTCTGGAATATTTCTGTGATATTGATACAGTTTTATAATTCTTTACCAAAAGGGGTGTTTTCTTGTTGTCTTGTTATGTTCATTTTAAGAAAAACATGTAGGCACGCTTACGTCAATGAAAAACATTTGATATGTTACACTGAAAAAAAGAATGACGTTGAGATTTGTTACATCTTGTGTTGTCTCGTCTTTGTAATTTTCGCGTGGTTTTCTGCTGTCTTTTCTTCCACTCTTGTGTGATACTGCACAGTAATACATGCATATTCATAACAAAACTCTCTGCTTGCTATTTTGACATCTTACCTTCGGAAAAGAAAAATTCTCACAGTTCTGCATAACGTTTTGGTATCGTGTATGTTTGCTCCCTGTGACAGTAAATTATCTGTTTCCAAAGTAGAGTAGCTCTTCTTTTTCCCAGCCGACTAATTAGCTGACCAAACTAATGACCACCTAGCTGACTGACCGATTATCAAGCTGACCAATAAAGTAGCTATCAGCCAATTTACTAACTTACTGACTGGTAATATATCTCGTAACAAATCAATGAATAAGAAAACAAATTAATTATGATTAAGTATCTGTTACAAAATAAATAAACTCACAGTGTCTTCAATGAATAAACATGCGAACTTGTAAAACAACTAAAAAAGAAGACCACTGCATTATCATAACAAAGCCACTTTCCACATCAATCACTGAGCCACGAACATTTTTACCATCACCATTATTTCTGCATGCATACATACTAGCACATAACACCTAGGTGAGAAGAGGAACAATCACATCTTATCCATTAATGTAAGAGCTCGTAGATATTCACTCTCCCCACCATTCACAATGCAGAGGATTGAATATGTCCACGCCTTCAACAACACAACAACTCCAGAGGATTAGATCAATACAAAAAGACCATCACAATTATCCCTTTTTACTGCACTCTCTAGGGAGGCTGGGCCAATGCCATTATGATGATGACTGTTCTCTGAAAGAGGTGGGATCAGTAGGACGATGGTGTTACACTGCTATCAGCAGTGAGAAAGTCCTTTGTCTGGTGTAGATCATATCTGGGTTGTAGTATAGGAGTGTTTTACATGACGAGAGGGTGATGTTTTTTGTTACGCTCTCTTAATCTTCTGTCTTTGTTTTTTGTTGCTTTTCTTCATTTTTTCTGAGTGTCTTTCCTTCTTTCTTTTTTTCTGTCTTTCTTTCTTTCTCTCTTTTTTGTCTGTGTTTCTTTCTTTCTATCTTTCTTTGTTTCTTTCATTCTTTGCTTCCTTGCTTTGGTTGGTTGTTTTTTTGTTTGTTCCTTTCTTTCTTTTTTTATATCGAGGATAATAGAATAAGCATGTACGGGCTCTTTTACCATCTGTCTCAATGTGAACGCGGTTCTCCTAAATTGTCCTCATCCATTCCCACAGGTACACCATTGCCTACTCTTCCAAAAGGTGTCACGTTTTGTTTTGTTTTTAATATGAGCATACACGATGTTCTGTGTGCATTGGCACATAAGACCTCGGTTTATAATTTCATCCGAAGGATTTGCAGGGGAGAGAAGTCGGCACTGATGTCTACTCTTGGGCAAAATATCCTCTTGAAACGGGCGTCTTAGAGAAGACTCCAGCCTAAGCTTGAGCTCCAACCGTCAAATTACAAGCACTACACACAACACTCTAACCTTGAGGCTGGGTAAAGAATGAGAATATATACTTTAATTATCAAACGCGCTATTTCCTTCCTGGAGCGTAAACCGAGTGATAACCCTTAGTACGTTGCATTTTATTTACATTTCGTTTGCCTAACAGTTATGGAAATGAGTCTAGACAAAACCATAGCTACTATAGCTGCTGCAGTTTTCTTTCTTTTAATAAAATTATTATCTTGGGTTAACTTAATTTGGAGACCTTTTGGTTTCTTAACTACTTATAAATACTCACAAAAATGAAGAAGATCAAATTATATCTAAAGCAAAAAGAAAATGAAACTATGCCTTAATACTCCAGTACAAGGTACAATTACAACGAAGCCTATATTTTGATAACCTAGTAAAGTTAAAACATTTACACACTGCATAAAATGGATTTAAAAAAAAATCATCTAAAGTGTGGGAGGGACGATGGGGGCCAGGTCAAATGCAATGCAACTCATTTCGTTGTAGAGGGTCATATTGCTGTTGATACCTGCAATAACAGCAGATCATTGGGATGCAAAAGACTATCCTGATTACCTCTCTTCACTGCTCTCTCTGGGGAGCTAGCTGATCGATCCTAGTCTGACTGCTGGCTGACACAGTGATTTAGGAGAGGGGAGGGGGAGAGGGGGGAGCAGGGAACAACAAATGCTATAGTTACAGTGACAGTGCCATTAGTCTGGTTTGGATCAGCATCGTCCTCTGTTTATTATTAAATTATTGTGGAGGTGTACAGATATCAGTGTGTATCATGGCTGAATTGTAGCATTTTTTAAAACTTTTAATGGGGGGGGGGGGGGGGGGGGATTTTTTATGTTACACCCACTTGGTGTAAGGAAGATTTGTTGTATCATTTAGCCTTGAGTGTGAATATTCATAGAACAAGTATTTAGATAGATGCCAATAAAAAGAATATTTAAGAAATGTATGGAGGATAGAAAGAAGGGAGACAAAAACAAAGGAAGATAGGCCATAAGCAACTGCAGGAAACAGCACCAGTAACGTCATCCAAACAAAAATATAAAGATAATATTCATTAATCTGCAGTTTTATCAATACAACGGAAAAAGAATTAGTCCAGATAGTAAGTAAATTCATCCAGGCATGGGAGACAATAGTCTGGGCACAAACCTTTCACAGAGTTAACGCTCCTTATCGAATTACGTAACTTTTTCACTAATGTTGACCTTTTCACTCACCATGACCTTTTCACTCCTGGGGGACCCTATCGATAAGAACTGACCTTAGTTAGAGGTGCTTTTATCTCAGCTTGGAAATGTGAGAAGAATTACTTTTGGCCTAACGGAAATGTTCAGAACAATGCAATGATGTGTGCTACACTGTATAATCACAATAGTAATATTTTTAAAAATGTGTATTTTGATTGGCTTTTGACTCGTTGCCTGTTATTGTGTTGTTTGTTGTTGCTGTTAAAACTATTAATCTTAGACTTATTAACTAAGTAATTTTGCGTATGCCAACGTTTTCGCCCATCGTTAAGGTTG
This sequence comes from Stramonita haemastoma, assembly GCA_030674155.1. Lineage (NCBI taxonomy): Eukaryota > Metazoa > Mollusca > Gastropoda > Neogastropoda > Muricidae > Stramonita > Stramonita haemastoma. The sequence continues at coordinate 54,952,376 of CM060332.1, read as the reverse complement.
CCACATTCCGACGCCGAGGATGATGTTAAACACAACCGTAGGGTGTATACTTTTTTTTTTTTTACAATAAATTTGTCTTCCGCTCCTACAAGCACACAATGGCCTTCACTTCTGAAGGTTGGAAAGGGTTTAATGAGTGCAGAAGATGTTTTGGGTGCCTTTGCACACTGGACTTCGGCTTTGAGCCTCATCTAAAGCATTTTGGGGAAAATGTAGAGTCGGTTAAAAAAAAGGTAAAGGTTGTCCCATAACCTATGTAGTCGTAGCAGAGCAAGGCATCAGAGACCTCAGCTTCTCTAGGGGCCAGCATATCGAGAGCGGGCCTATCTCCTCTCTCTCGCTGCTTTACCTTCCCTGACCCTAGAGAGGGCAGGTACCCATTGACAGCTGCCTATATCCAGGAGAAAAAAAATCCTTCAGCAGGTGCATTGGTGGCCGCTCAATCTGGGGGCCGTCATATCATGAGGCATCTCTCTAACCACTAGGCTACCCTGCCCCTGTTTGTTTGTGTGTCTACATATGTTGAAACCTTTGTACTCGTGTATACAGTTAAGACTCTTAAATGTTCCTGTCCATGCGGGAAGAAACAGACACATATACACAGACACACAAACCCACAGAAAAACAGTCAGTCAGTCAGACAGACAGACAGACAGACAGATAGACAGGCAGACACATGCATACACACATACACATACACATGCACTCACACACACACACACACACACACACGCGCACATGCAACACACACACACACACACACATATACACACACACACACATACACACACACACACACACACACACACACAACCACACACACAACACACACACACACACACACACACACACACACACACATACAAATTCATAAAAAGAAAGAAGGAAACAAACAAACAAGAAAACAAATCTTCTTCATCCTGTTTCCATATTCAAGAAAATCCTTTTTTATCCCTCTGCAAATACAAAACATTGTTTTCCCAATCCACTCACATCATAACTTCATTTCTATACAAACAAAACAATAACAGCAGAGCCTACAGCTTTCGTAATACAGACCAGGACATAAGCTTTTATTGCATAAGAAGAATATCTCACCATTGGTAAACATCGCAAACGTCGTAGAGGAAAATAAAGAAAAAAAAAAAAAAAAAATGTTCTTGCATAAAATAGATATGCTTGCACTAAAAAACTAGCCGTTAGGGTATTAGAAGAATACAAACTTGTTTTTTATTAAGAAACATATCGCGTATGAACAGCACATTACCCGGATTGGAAAAATAAGTGTCTGGTATCTGAACATTGATT
>CM060332.1:54949307-54950968 GCA_030674155.1 Stramonita haemastoma | reverse complement strand
CACAAAAACAACAACACAATACAAATCAAATGCAACACTAGCAACCGTAAGTGGAACAAATCCCTTGGATTACATACCCCAAGTCATGCATCAAAAATGACATTGTCTAGCCACAAATCTTACCAAGTAGTGTTACCATCTAGCAAGGTCATACGACCCTATCACATGGGTTGTCTGTATGTAAGCCTTTCGGTGGAAGGTATCAGACTACAAGACAACAATATCACAGCTTCGTGGACAAGGAGGCAGAAAATCGACAAGTAGGATGTGACATGGAGATACAGGACTAAGAATTCAATAAGGAGAATCAAGTCAAGTCAAAAATACTTTAATCATCCCTGAAGGGCAATCTGGCAAGTACTCAGGCACTTCAACATTGACAGCTGCCTAATTGAAGTCATCAAGGCTCTGTACGAGAACGCAAAAGTGCAGTTTTCATGAACAACCACGTGGGCGAGTTCTTCAAGACCACGGTTGGGGTTCGCCAGGGCTGCCTTCTCTCACCTGTACTCTTCAACCTCTTCCTCGAAAACATCATGACAGAGACACTGCAAAACCACCACACTTCCATCTCCATTGGTGGAAGACCCCTTTGCAACCTCAGATTTGCAGATGACATTGACCTCATGGGCAGCAGCAAACAAGAACTGCAAATCCTCACAGACAGTCTAACAGATCGAGCGAGCGCATACGGCATGGAGGTCAGTACAGAGAAATCAAAGATCATGGTCAACAGCGCGAGTAATGACATCACGGAAATAAAGATGAATGGAGAAACACTAGAAGAGGTGAGCCAATTCAAATACTTAGGCTCCATCCTAACAAAAGATGGCACATCAAACAATGAAGTGAAAGCTCGCATTGCAACAGCAACATCTGCTCTAGTCAGACTCGAGAAGATCATCAGAAGCAACAACATCAGCTTGGGCACCAAATACCACCTTTACAAATCCCTCGTGATACCTATCATCCTATATGGCTGTGAATCATGGACTCTGACAGCAGAGTTAGAGAGGAGAATCCAAGCATTCGAGAACAAGTGCCACAGAAGACTTATCAAAATATCATACAAAGAACACAAGACCAATAACTATGTGAAAGAAGAAATCAAAAATCGTGTGGGCCCCCAAGAGCCTTTGCTCTCCACCATAAAGAGGAGAAAGCTGATGTGGTTTGGTCACACCACAAGACACAACACCCTAGCAAAAACCATCCTGCAAGGAACAGTCGAGGGCAAGAGAAGAAGAGGCCGCCAAAAGAAATCATGGGTTGACAACATCAAAGAGTGGACCGCCCAACCCCTACAACACCTCCTACTAGCCACACAGGATCGTGAAGCATGGAAAAAGATATCTGTTGCGACTTCTCTCATGTCCCCCCTACGTCCTTTGGGACATGGGACTGAGTGAGTGAGAGTGAGTGAAGGGCAATCATAGTACTGACAGGATAATATTGATACGAATCATAATCAAAAGACACAATTTTAGCTACATGTCATATTTGTTCAAAACATTATACGCTTCAAATTAAAAAAAAAATATCACAAACAATCACACTGGTACGCCATAGAAAAGAACGAAATCTCTCCGTATAATTTCCAGAATTTGGGGGTGCTGTTTATACTGACAGGCCCCCTGAAATCCTCATAGGAGAAGCAATGT
>CM060332.1:54941807-54946807 GCA_030674155.1 Stramonita haemastoma | reverse complement strand
CCAAAACGTACCACGTGATAGCATGGATTATGAAATCTTTAGGATGCACACTTTTTGATAATCACATGCGGCCAAATTGGATTGTTTCCATAGCAACGGAGCACAAAGCTGAATAATTCTTATATTTGATGCTTTACAAGTGATGCCTTTTCAATATATGGCATAACTTTTGACAATGGCTTGAAAACAAAATTTCATCAGTTTCGACCCCCATGTCCCACCTTAAGTTGACCTTCATGCCTCGCCTTACCTATCCCGTAGTCTTGTAGATCGTGGGGGTACCACTCACAAGTTTGGAGCCAGCTTTCTCCAGGTGACCTACAAAGTGTAAAAGATATCCGTCCTTGTTTCATAGACCACCACTTCAGAGGTTTAAATTCACGACTCTATGACCCACATGATGCTACTCAAAGTCTGATCCACTCAACAATAATGTCTTCGAATTCTGGAAGGAACTACTGAATGTAAGACCAAAGTATTCATAAGATAAAGATCCACCTAGATGTTGACAGTTCCGTGGCAAGTATAGTGGCGTATTCTAGGTTACTTATGTGGTTTTTTGGCGTACATATAATTATTAGCACGTACTCCATAACTCTTCACCCATGAAAACATCATCTTAAAAAAAAACAACCGAAAATGAATTACTGTAATTGAAGATTGAAAACACACAATGATAATCATTTCAAATGCTATTTCGTATACAGCTCAAAGCATCTGTATTTTATGAATGCTTTGTCATTTCATTCAGTAGTCCCTTACAGAGTAAAGACACAGCACACTCTTCAAAATCAGATACACTGTCACGGGACAAAGCTAAATATGTGACAATGTATTGACAGCTAGTTTGCTCAGCAGAACATGTCAAGGCCTTGTGCTGTGCTGTCAAGTGACGATTGGCTGTTAGGAAGACATGACTCCTTGCCTGACAAATTGTTGAGAGTCAATTCTGTCTAGAAGAAAATGGGCTGATTACTGCGTTTTGGCTGCTTCCGTTTCCCTAATAGCCACAAGCTGATGCTATGTTTGATCTTCCCACTATCTTCGATCTCTACGTCCCCTCACCTATGTGGACGCAGCCAACTGGGTGTTTTTCTACATTGAACGCTCAAACAACAGTTATTGTTGTGTGTCATAAATATGAGAGAAAATGCGTTGCGTTTCTGTGAAGCCCCTAACAAGTCAGGCTGAGCATATTCCACTTTGGCGTGAGGGAGAGCATTGCTATATTTTCTAGAAAAAAATGGCAGTAGAATAGAACAATAAGACAGAAAACAAAGAGGAAAAAGTTAATTAATCCAAAGAAAAGGACGATCTAGGAGCCACAGAGAGAGAGAGAGAGAGGGAGAAAGGGAGGGAGGGAGAAAGAGATAGGGGGGATATACATACATGCATTCATATATATATATATATATATATATATATATATATATATATATATATATATATATATATATATGTGTGTGTGTGTGTGTGTGTGGTGTGTATATATATATAAAGAGAGAGAGAGAGAGACAGAGAGACAGAGACGGAGAGACAGAGACACAGAGAGACAGAGAGAGACACACAGAGAAAGAGAGAGAAAGAGAGAGACAGAGAACTCGAACTCGAACTCGAACTCGAAAACTTTATTCACAAAAAGGCCATTGGCCCATACATGAAGGGGGGTTGCCGAGCTGCTTAGTATTTTGGTGAGAGGAAAAAAAACCAAAAAAACCACAAAACAACAACAACCTAATAACAACAGCACAAATTACTGTATGAACAGTCAGATACACAAATATAACCTACGACAACAATATATCTCTTATTCTGAAAGCTTTACACAAATATAAAGTGAGGCTAACGCACAACCTCAGGCTGACTTGACGCCATGAGTAAACAAAGTCGAAAAGAATTAGGCTGCCTACTATATTTTACAGGATGTAATTCTGCCTAACATCCTCTAATACTGGACAGCATAAACACAAAATGTACTTCATCCTCAGGTGCTTGCTTACATAATGGACATAGTAACCTGGGGTCATCAACATCATGTTCTCTATATCTGAACTTATGAACATTTAAATCTGAAACACCAAGTCTAAACTTTGACATAATTCTTTTCAGATGAATGTCCACATCAAGCTTTAGATAAGGTTTGACATCATGTGTACTTGTAAATTGTCTGTACAATAGATATCTTTCACTGGTTTGTATGTGATCACTCCATTGCTGCCAACGGCAGTCAATCAATCTTTGCCTGAACATGTTTATAAATTCTCTACAATTTCCAACACCTTGATTGAACCAAACAAATCCAAAACCGAGTTCACATAAACAGGTACGTATTTGTGTAGCCCAGTTATTTTTTCCTTTGGCATCTAGATCATAAAGCATCTTATAAGATCTAAAAGGTAGTCTGTTCTCATCCATATGCAAAATCTTAATCCAGTATCTTACACTTCTTACAGCCGCATTAACAGATAGAGGGTATCTGTTAGTTTCACTATACACAAGATCATTTGGTGTACGTCTATCTAAGCCTAAAAACTGCTTTAAAGCAAAGAGGTGCACTGATTCACAATGTGTTACAGCTGCATCCAAGCCCCAAATTTCTGCACCATATAATACAATGGGTTGTATTTGAGCATCAAATATCTTAATGAGCAAGTCAAAAGAGTTATTATTCAACATTCGTAACTTTCTCAAAACCAATAACAAACTTCGTTTACCTCGACTTGCCAGATCTTTACATGCAGCTGTGAAACTAAGCTTTGTAGAAAAGCAAATACCTAAGTATTTATAGACATTAATCACAGGCATGACTTTTCCATTGTACAACCATTTTTCATGAGCAGCTAAATAACCACCCTTTCTGAATACAACAATATTACTCTTATTCAGATTAACCTTAAGATCAAGTGCTGATGCAGCACTGCTCAAGCTATTCAACTGCTTTTGTAAGCCGACAACCGTTTCAGATAGCAGGATAACATCATCAGCAAGTAGAAGAATAAACAATTCTGTGAAATCTTGGGGGAAAGTGGCACCATGTTTACCATTATTGATGACTTCTCTAGCTAACTCATTAATAAAAACAGAAAATAATAATGGGCTACATACATCGCCCTGTTTAACGCCAGTGGTACAGTAAATTATGTCAGTCAGTTTTGTACCACATCTTATTCTACTTCTGACATTCTGGTACATGGCTCTCAAACATCGTAATAATTTACCCTTCACAACCATTTTTCAGGAGAATAGGCCACAACAAATTTCTATTAACAGAATCAAATGCCTTTTCAAAGTCAATAAATGCCACATACAGCTTACGGTTATAAGCAAACTGTTTCTGTACAAATGCAAGCAGAGTAAACATATGGTCTATAGTGGAGTATCCTCTCTTAAAGCCAGCTTGATGTTCACCTGTAATATTATCTTTCTTAACCCATTCTTGTAATCTATTATTAATGATGGTACTGTACAATTTACTACTTATGTCACTAAGAGAAATTCCCCTGTAGTTATTAGGGTTATCAACATCACCCTTTTTGTGTAGAGTTAAGATTATAGATTCAGTCCAGTTATCAGGGAAAAGGCCATCATCAAAGATTTCGTTGAATAATTTTAGGAGAAAAAGCACAACATTTTCACCTCCATTTTTCAGCAATTCTCCAATGATTTGATCAGGACCAGCTGCTTTATCATTCTTTAGTTTTCTTAGTGCCAAATACATTTCTTCTTTAGATATTGGGCGATCAAAATCCTCCTCACTTTCATCATTGTCAACATTAGTATTCATGGAGTTGTCTGACGAGCCTTTCTCCAACAAAGATTTGAAATGTTGAAACCAACTGTCAACTGATATATTATTCTTAGGTTGACTATTTCTAAATGATGCCTTCTTAACACTTTTCCAGAACTGGACTTGAGAAGAGATTGAAGATACCATATCTGCAAGTAATGTCATATTATACTGTTTTCTTTTCCTTTCTAGCATGGATTTATATTCCCTTCTTAAGACACAATACAAGTTTTTGTCTTCGTTCTTTAGCGTTTTTTCGATAAGTCTTCAAAAGTTTTCTCACCCTATATTTCATATTTTTACATTCATTATCAAACCATGTAGCAACTGTTAAACCTTTATTGACATGTACCTGTTTTTTCATACATTCAGCACTGGACTTAATGCAACCATTGAACAAATCTAGAGCTTCATTAATGTTTTCATCAATCATCTGTAAGGCACTTGAAAAATTTACTGAGAGAGAGACAGAGAGAAACACAGAGAGACAGAGAGAGGGAGAGACAGAGAGACAGAGAGAGACAGAGAGAGAACCTATAATGATAACCCCAGATAACATGTCAAGCAATCTCTTTTAAGCAAAATGTCTTATTGAGGAAATAGTAGTAGAGGAAAACCAAGTGCAGGTAACCATTTCTCAATCTTTTTGAAAATGACTTATCAAAGTTTCAATAAAAACAATTGAAATGAAAATAAACTTTAGGGAATATTGTCTTTCAGCAAATCTCACTGGAGGTTAGGGTGTGTGACAGGATCAGGTGATTTTGTCACTTCGTGGTGTGTCTGTCCAGGCTTCAAATTTTGGAAACCCCAAGTTTTCCTTTTTTTTTTACAAGAAAATGACAAGAATTCTACATGAATGTACTGAACTACACCCCCCCCCCCACACACACACACAGACACACAGACACACATACACCCCCCCCCCCCCCAACACACACACACACACACAAATGTTCAAACACAAACCGTAAACGCGCATGTACAAGCGTACAAATCATCATTATCATCAATCCTATTATCATAATCATTATCATCATGATCAACTGCGTCATCATCAAATCACCATCTTCAGCAGTAGCAAAAACATCAACAACAGCAACAGCAAAATCAACAAGAAGAGCAGCAACAGCAACAACAACAACAGCAACATCTATGACTGCAGAATCAGTAAGAACAACAGCAGCAACAACAATAATAACAACACCAACAA
>CM060332.1:54912482-54926707 GCA_030674155.1 Stramonita haemastoma | reverse complement strand
ATATTAGAATGATTTTTTTACTGAAACAGATCTAATTTAAAAGGTAATGCTGTTTTAAAATCGAAACAGATTAAAATAAGAAGACAAAAAATTGGTTTTTATTGTTACGTTCAAAACCTTAAAATTGCTATAATTTTCCGCGGTAAAAAGATTGTTTTTTCCCAAAGGTAGATGATTTTAAAAAAATTTATGGGATGAAAAAACCACCTGCTTTTTGGCCCAAAAAAAGTGATCCATCTGTATAATTTTTAGATGATTTGGGTTTGTTTTTTCAATAATTATGCGATTAAACGGATCTGATTACAATGTTTTGATTTTTGTCTTTCTTTTTAATACTATTGTATGCTCAATGTAAAAGTGTGTTTGTTTTCCCCCACTGTTGAAAAAGGTGTGTTTTTTTTGGCTTAGATCAACATTCTCAAGATGACCCCTTGTTTGTCTAGTAAATCTTCAAATAAGATCAAAAGGGAAAAAAAAAACCCTTTTTCCTCTTTTGGAAAATCAACATCAGATTTAAATTCAAAAACCTCTTCGCGACAAAAATGTTGCATGAGGGAACTTCTGGCAAGTTTTTTCCGTGCGCAAGTTACGACTACAGCACGTAACTCCTTTTATAAATTTTGTTTTAAATGCATTTATCTGTGATCTGAAAAGAAGTGAGATAATTTGTGTGAGCTTTGCCATGCTGTAATGGGGGAAATTAAAACCATATCTTTTAAGTCATAGGTCATCACATGTTCTTTAGACATTTTCCGAATTCTCTAATTGATGACTTCACTCGATTTTGCGATTCTTTTTCGCAATTAATGGTAAGCCTCGGATATTGGTAGTAGATAAACTAATTCTCTCGATTCTTTCTCGTGTTTTGCACCTCTTTTGGCTGCTCGATCAGCCCACTCATTTCAAGACAATTCAGGATGAGAAGAAACCCAACAGAAACTCATATCTGTCCCTTTTAAAGTCAGACAGTGTATTAAATGGTTAGTTTCAGTCACAATATTAGAATGAGTTTTTACTGAAACAGATCTAAGTGAAAGTAATGCTGATTTTAAATCGACACAGATTAAAATAAGAAGACAGAAAATGGTTATTCATTGATACAGTTCAGAACCATACAAATTGCTATAAGTTTCGCGGTATAAATAGATTGATTTGTTCCAAGGTAGTATGATTTTAAAAAAAAATTAAATCATGAGATGACAAAGGCTGCACCTGCTTGTTGGCTCCAAAGAAGTGATCCATCTGTATAGATTTTTAGATGATTTGGGTGTGTGTTTTCAATAATTATGCGATGTAACGGATCTGATTACAATGTGTTGATTATTGTCGTTCTTGTAATACTATGGTGTATGCTCAATGTCAAAGTGTGCTTTGTTTTGCTCCCACTGTTGACAAGGTGTTTTTTTTGCTGTAGATCAACATTCTCAAGATGACTCTTGATTTGTCTAGTAAATCTCTCGAATAAGATCTAGAAAAAAAAAATCCTTTGCTCTTTTAGGCAAATCAACATCAGATTTAATTCTAACCTCTTCTGCGACAAAAATGTTGCATGATGAACTTCTGGCAATGTATTTCGTGCAAGCAAGCCATCATGTGGCTTGGACTTCTCTGCACTGATTTCCATGCCGTATGTTTTAGAGGCATTGTTCATGTGTTCTGTTAGGCTGGCAAGCTCCTGTTTTATACCTGCTAGTCCGTGAATGTTATCTGCGGAGCGGAGCTTTGTGATCTTTCTGCCACCAATACTTTTTCTGGCCCTATTAATTATGTATTCGTATTTTTTTGGAATTCCAGTTAAATTTCGAAGTAATGATAAGGCCAAGGAATTTTGACGGCTGCTCGTATTGAATGACGTCATTTTTCTAATATAAATGATGGAAGATCATTGGGATTACTACCATTATTAAAAAGTACAATATGTGTTTTTTCTGGGGACAAAGGAAATCTTTGTTCCTGAATATGGCGTTGACCTTGTAAGTTCTTTTGGTATACTTTTAAAATATGATTTAAAGTCCTCTTGAGGTTGTTCGTTTCATCGTTATATCCATCCACATACATATACATCTACATATTAGGCAATGACTACATTGTTAGAAATACGTTTGGGCAAATATTAATTAAAATGGGTGCTATCACCGAGCGTTGATATAACCCACCTGAAGAGGTCTCAAATCTTGAAAGGTATTCCCTATTCAAACTTGCAAGGTTGATTTACTCAATAAACTTTTTATATAGTAATAAATGTATCCTGAAAGTCCTAGATGTTTTTTAGTTTATATAATTAAAAACTCGGCATACCATTCAAACTTGTTTGTACGCTTTTTATATCGAAAGAAGTTGCTAAAATTTTTCCTTTCTTGCAAATTGATGTTTAATTTGAGTGGTAAGTTTCACTCAATGTTCAATTGATGGTTTTCCTTTTGAAAACCTGTTTGGTTAGAGGAATAGTATCACTTTTACAACAGAAATGAGCTACTCTTTTTAAGATTATTATTCTCATTAGTTTACAGACAAGGGATGTCAAAGCAATAGGTCTGTAACTTTTCTTGTCATTTCTAAGGTTTTGCTTTTAGTATTGTTACCACAATTGATTGCTTCCAAATATTAAACAATTTACCTGTCATCCAACATGTTTGAAAAATTTTGAGCAAAACGGCAATCTATTTTTCTGGTAGATGTTTTAACATGTCATTAGAATTACTGTAATGTCCAACTGACGACTTCTTATTCAGCAGAAAAGATATAGCCTAACATATTTCATTTATAGTTAAAAGAGCATTAATGAAATGATTATTGTCAGATTCTGGATCCCTGCACTGATCCTTAGCTTCTTCCTTTGTTCTGTGTGAAACGTAGGCTTGGTGATAAACCCATATTCATAGACTCACAAAACTTTTCTAAAAAATGTTACTTCTTTCTCAAAGTTGCTAGGAAACTCTTTTAATTCAAGTTTCATTGGATAAGAACGTAACTACGGTAAGGAATTCCGTTTTTCATTTCATTTCTTTTTTTCCAGACTGTCCGATCATTTTTGTAGTGTTTTTTTTAATATATTTCAAAAGAAAGACCAGCACCTTTTCTCTTAGATTCAGCTATAACTTTGTTGCTATTTTTCTTTGCTTCTAAAAGTTTCTTGTAACTTATTGGGGATTTTCGTCTTGCATACATTTTATATTTCACTTTTTATTATTAAAAACTGCCTCTTCACAACTGCATACCACCAAACATTCCAGTGTGTCTGTTTTACCTGTCTGATTTAACAGGGAGAATCGATAGATCTGCAGCTCTGAGAAATGTGCTTGTAAATACTGAGTAGAGGTCATTTATCTCTGTTTTCTGTGTTCTTCAGATCTAAACTAGCAAGAATCTTTCAAACATAATCCAGTTTGCTGGCTTGTAGTGACATTTAGGGATCTTGTCTGTCAGGGTTTCATCATACTTTCATGCTCTTCTAATTTATGATCAAAGGTAATGATGATTGGTATGTGGTCACTACTGAGGGGTTAATTATATGTATTCCATTCACATTATGGTGCTAAAGCTGGAGATATTAAAGTGAGCTCAATGGCTGAAGCCCTGTGAGTAGACAATGTTTAATGTCAGGGATGCTTGATATGTGTTTCAACAAAACCATTACTACTTGCTAAGGTGCAGCCTTTGTCCCAACAGGGTGAGTAGGCATTAAAATCCCCAGCGATTAACCATTTGCCGTTAGTCCTGGGAGATTGTGAATCTATTCAGTGTTAAACTCATTTGGGCACTGAGGTAAACTGAAACAACACGCACAATTAAATGATCATTGAATCTATCACTGCACAAGTATGTAGATCTGGTATATGAGAAGGAGCTGCAGATGGTCTTAAATTAGAATTTATTCCCGTTTGAATCTTAATTGCCACATTGATTTTGGTAACACTTTATGTTTGCTGACATAGTGGATGGATACTAATAACCTGGTAATATCGGCAACTTAGAGATCTGTTTACACATTGACGACTGTAGTATGAGAACTCGAACTCGATAATTATTCTTAGTAAGGTGTTGGAGTAGATAAGAAAAGTTAAAGGAGATAGATCTAGTGTTCCATTGCGTAAGTTTTCTGGTGGATGATTTAGGTGTCATTACTGTGTAATTGGACAAAAAGAAAACAGAAGCAAGCCAGAGAAAGGAGGAAAATTTACGTACAGAAATGAAACCTGATCTCAAGAAGTGAGAGGAATGGTTGTGATAGTAATACTGATAGAAACCAAAACACACCCACAAAGGGGAAAAGGGGAGGGGTGTCCAAAAATAATATAACTAAAATGTTCGTCCTCAAATGTAATGGATAAACTGTAAAACGCTGGCAACCCAAATCTTGAAAGAGAGAGTTTATGCAGTTTATATACACAAACATGGGGCTGCTTGACTAAAGTAGAACTGCTGGATATTTAGGAACAAACATACAACTGTTCGTAACGGTTCCGCCATGGGCTATAATATCTTACCTTATGTACACTGGGATAGAAGGGGGGTGGTTGTCTCTGGCAGGTAGTAAATGTTGTCGTCTGATTATTCTTCGTCTTTGTGGTAGCTCCCAGAACAAGTTTCAAATGTGTCTGCTGATATTATTAGCAGCGAGAACAGAGGCTCCTTTCCGAGTTGGGTGTAGTTTGTCTTCCCTTACAAAGTCAGTACTGGTGTTCAAATTGTCGTGAGCCACGAGGGATACCTGAGAGTTTTCATATAGATCTACAGAGATTAAGGCATTGAACTGATTTCTTTTTAGTTCCTGTTGAGTATTTGCAGTTGGTGCTATTTAACTGATGATCAGTCTGGAACAAGTGGCCTGCACACCATCCTCAACAGTGTCCATGGTGTAGCACTTGTTCGTCAAGGCCTTGATTCCATATGATCGGCCAAGTCTTCTCCTGTCCACACCATTGATCCCAGAATCTTGAATGGTAACACAGACAGGCAGGTCCTGGTGCTGTTGATTTGAGTGCTGTACAGATTCTTGTTCACAGACGGCGGCTTCACACGTCATTTCGTTTTGAGAACGTCATGCTTTTTACGCTGTGTGACGTCTGCTTTTTTCTTTTTTTTTCTTTGCTCGGATCTATTTTCGACTTTATGATCAATTTTTGTTGGTTTATATTTTTGTCGAATCTGCTGTTTGCTGGCGGCAAGTTTGCTCTTGGGGGTTTGAGCCCATCAGCATAAAAAAAATGCGTGTTCTGTACATTTCTTTGCGTACAAGCATGGACACTAGGGCCTAATCTGTTTTGCGAAAGCACCCTTTTCAGATTTTTTTCTGAACTTGCAGTGTTGTTTCTGGCGACAAAATCCGTGCACATAATGTTAAAATTATTCCACCAAGTTCTTCAGTTTCATCAGTAAGGGCTGCAATCGTGGGATCTTCATGAAGAACGGTGGGAGGATTGGTAGAGCTGATGGATTCCTCTGATTGCGGTAGATCCAGATCTCTGCTATAGTGTGTTTGGATTCCATCTATCTGTCCATCTATCTGTCTGTCTGTCTGTCTATCTATCTACCTATCTATCTATCTATCTATCTATCTATCTATCTATCTATCTATCTATCTATCTATCTATCTACCTATCTATCTATCTATCTATCTATCTATCTATCTATCTATCTATCTGTCTGTCTGTCTGTCTTCTGTCTATCTATCTATCTATCTATCTATCTATCTATCTATCTATCTATCTATCTATCTATCTATCTATCCATCTATCCATCTATCTGTGTGTGTGTGTGTGTGTGTGTGCGCACGCGCGTGTGTATGTGCGTGTGCGCGTGTGAGTGTACGTGTGTGTGCGTGTGTGTGCGTGCGTGCGTGCGTATGTGTGTGTGTGTGTATGTGTTATTTATAGAGATATAGGTTTAATGTCTGAGTCTCTGATAGTTTTGACGAGAGCCTTGTGAGACTCTGCCGTTCTGCCTCTGCTTCTGAGATAGTCATGTCCTGCTGGTCTCACACTGCTCATTCCAATATCTCCACCACAGTCAGGTTTATAGGCCTCATATTCTATACTCAGGGCTAGAATTTCACAGATTGTTAATCAATGTTAGTCCATTCTGGGGCCACCATCCAACATGGCCCTCCACCACTGTTGTTTGAGTTTGATGGTGTTAGAGGCAACAAAAGCTTTGACAGCTTTCACACACAGATCACATCACTAATAAAGTAGTGAAAACTAGAATAAAGAATGCCAGCGGTTCATATCAAGAGCTCCTAACTACAGTGAAAAAAACGCAAGCTAATGTGGTACGGGCACGTCACACGATCATCTAGACTTGCCAAGACTGTCCTACAGGGAACTGTGAGGGGGGTGGGGGTGGGGGGGGGGGGGGAGACGATAAGGCAGACAGAGGAAACAATGGGAAGACAACATCAGAGAGTGGACTAGCTTTGAGTGGAACGACCTTTACGGAGGTCGCAGGACCGTGGGGAGTGGAGGAAGCTGGTTTCAAAATCTTAAGTTGTGCCTCCACGGTCCACGGGACTTTGGGACAGGTGAAGGTGAGGTGAAGCTTTGATAGAGTTGACAGTGAATGAATGAATGAATAATCTTTATTTTTTATTTGAATGAATAATCTTTATTTTTTATTTGAATGAATAATCATTATTTTTTTATTTGAATGAATAATCTTTATTTTTTATTTGAATGAATACTCTTTATTTTTCAAGGGTAACAGAGTAAGCATTTAAATACTTTTTTTTTAATCTTGCCCTTGCCCTGATCAGGGAATAAGGAAAAAAACGACCCTACCAAAACAGGAGAAAAGCCAAAAAACCAAGGTAAAGCAGAAAGCAAAAACCAAGAAGGAAAAACATCACCATCACCAAGAATAGAAATCCAACCTGGGATTGTACAAAGGAGATAAGTATAAGTGACAGACTGAGAGAGACGCTCACACAAAGTGGTAGCCGTTCTAACTTCCTGGCAAAGAGACATTCTTTTTTCTGTTAAGCCTGTCTACTTGGCCACAATGTCCACATAACGACACACAACACTTGCCCACAGCTGTCTGGTTTCCCCGCTTTTAGCTCCTCTCAGCTGCTAACTAATCCATCCCATCCCAGCTTAGATGGGGCCATCTGGTGCTATTTATATCAGGATCTGACCACACTTGCACTAGGTAAAAGGAAGGGGCACGCTAAATATAGCACTTTTGACTAAGTGATGTTGCATTTGTGTGCTGTGCCTGCTCTAAAAGGAAGATACAAACTCTTTAGCACTTAGCATCACCTATGGAGAAACAAAGAGCTTTAACTTGATTGGTACAAATCAAATACTAAATTATTAGGGATAAAACTCTATAAACAGTCTCCAGACTTCCGTCAAGGGCAATCAATAAAATCAATTTTCAATTATGAAGTCATAGGTGTTGCCCCCTTACTCACAAACTATTTAAGAAGGAATGTGGTGGGATGGTTAAGATCTTCACCTTTCTAACAAGTAAACCATGATGTTCTGATTGTTTGGGGGTTGCTGTTTGTTTGTTTTTTGTTTGGTTGGGCTTTTCTTTTTGTGTTTGGTTGTTTTGTTTTTGAGGGGTTTTTTGCTTTTTTTTTTTTTTTTTTTTTTGGGGGGGGGGGGGGGGGGGGGGGGGGGGCGGGGTAGGGGTGGTTCTTCCCAAAGAACTTTGAGGTTCATGGAATGTTGAAATTTTGCATATTCGACCATTTGTGATGCTCCACCACCACATAAGGAGTCGCATTGCACCAGAGGTCAATATTTAGCCATTAACATGTTGTTAATTTGCCATAAAATGGCTATACAATACAATAAACAGATTGAAAATCGGACAAGTCTATTAAAAGTTACCATAAATTGAAATGATAGACTGCAGGAAATGTCAAAATGAGAAATTGACAAGTTAAGCATCATAATAGGTGGTCAGAATGAGGGCTTTGCTATTTTCATAGCACCTTTAAAGACAAAAGGAAACAAAATTATGCCTTGATATTTCACTACAAGGTAGAATAAGTGTTATAGTTTTATAATCCATCAAATCTCAAAATCGACAACCCCACCCCTACCTGCCTTGGCTCCTAGCGGAAAAGTGGAATATGTGCTAAGCGACTCATTTCGTGGTGGAGCGCCACATTTGTGACGCTTCACCACATAAGGTGTCGCATTGCACAAGACATCGATTTTTAGTTATTGACATGCTATTAATCTGCAATAAAAAGTTCATTAATTAAAAAAGATCAGATTGAAAATCGGACAATCTTATGAACAGTTTTCACAAATTAAACTGATACACTGCAGGACGTGACAAAGGGAGAAATCAACAAGTTTAGCATCGTAATAGGTGGTCAAAATATGTTGGTTTTTTTTAAAAACACGTTTAAAAGCAAAGGTAGCAAAATTATACCTCAATATTTCATCACAAGGTAGAATAGTGGCTATTGTTTTATAATCAATCAACATCTCAAAATCTACAACTTGACCCCACCAGTCTTTAATCGCTCCTAGGGGAAAAGTGGTTCAGGTGCTAAGCGACTCATTTTGTACTGGAGCATACACATTTTTACCCACAATCCGACTTCCGGGACCTCTGAGTTCGTTTTCCATACTTACTGTCCTCCAACTTTGACGAGAATATTAAACAGAATGTTACTTCTTACAGAGGAGACTCTTAACCAGATGGACCCTGTACTTGCAGACATATTTCCACACCTCGAAAGAACTCTCGACGGCAGAAAACCGGAAAGATCAGGGAGGTACCTCCTGCAATAAACCTGGCGGAATTGAAAGATTCAGTTCTGTATCCCTGGAGTTGGAATGTGGCTACCTTAATGGTGGGTGAAAAACGGTCCTATATATGTACACAATATTCTTACCAATGGTGAATCTCGGAGATATAGCCTGAGGCCGGAGGAAAATCATTTAAAATGTTATCTTAAAACTTGTATTCTTATTATTATTCTTATTTTTCTTCTTCTTCTTCTTCTTCTTCTTCTTCTTCTTCTTCTTCTTCTTCTTCTTCTTCTTCTTAATATATTATTATTATTATTATTATTATTATTATTATTATTATTATTATTATTATTATTATTATTATTATTATTATTATTATTATCATTATCATTATTATTAGTATAATAATAATATTTCTTCTTCTTCTTCTTCTTCTTCTTCTTCTTCTTCTTCTTATACAGAGGACTGTTCACGGATGGAGGAGAAGAAGTTGAAACAATCATCTTTACGCGTTACAAAGTTGTCTTGAATCTTGATTTTTGGAGAGAGAAGAAAAAATCAAGTTTGCTGAAAACATTGTGCAATGGATGGTGAAACCGCTTGTAAAGACTCAGGCTTTAGATTTCAGCTGTCATGTATAGAAGACACTAGTAAACAGCAGTGTACTGCAACGGATGGCGGTATGTTTCATGATAAGGAAAGAACAGTAAGAAACATAAAAAAACCAAAAGCTGTTACGGAAAGGAGTTCTCAACTATCTGTTATAGAAGATGTGTGCATTGTAATTTGATTAGCTTTCTTCTATGTAAGAATAGGCCTTCCAAAGTGTTCCTTCTGATGTGATCACATCATTTCCAATTTGTCAGGCTACAGCTGTTTCAAGCACACTTTTCTTTTGAAATAAGACTCAACATGTCGAAACTAAAGACAGTTTGCTGTGTTTGCTGTTAACTTGTTCTTCTGTGGAGGGTCTCGGAGTGTCAGAAACATGTCCAAAGCTTTAGAATGACACTGTCAAAGGACGGCCGTCTACTATAGCGGATCAGTGTAAAGCAAAGGTTTTGGACGACTGACCGCAATAGCGGATTTGCTGTTTGCAGATTTGCTGTTTGCAGATTTTTCACGCGGCGGCCGCATGATACTATGACTTGACTTACTTGACTTATGCCTGTAAATTCCCTTGGGAACAAAAGGCCGCAACGACACTCCTTCAACGGACTCGGTTCTGGGAGATCCTCTTCAGCTCGGCCCACGTCATTCCGGCTGCCTTCGTCCATGCTTCAATGCTTCTGCGCCAGGTCTGTTTTGGTCGACCTACTTTCCGCTTCCCTTGTGGGTTCCAGTCGAGGGTCTGTCTGGTGACATTTGAAGAAGGTTTGCGGAGCATATGGCCGATCCATCTCCATTATTTTCCTTTTCTTGATCTCCGTCTCGATTGGAGCGTGTCTGGTCCTGTCCCACAGTTCTTCGTTTGAGACGACTTCTGGCCGCCTGATACCGAGGATGTTTTTGAAACATCTGTTGGTGAATGTCTGGAGTTTGTGGGTGTTGGTCTTTGTTACCCTCCAGGTTTCTGAGCCATACAGTAGAACCGACTTGACGTCGGAGTTGAATATCCGGATCTTGTTGTGGAGTGAGAGGGCTGTTGACATCCAGATAGGGCAAAGGGTGTTGAAGGCATGACGGGCTTTATTTATTCAGCACTTGATGTCTTCGTCCGTCCCCCCAGATTTACTGTCGATACTTCTCAGGTAAGTAAATTTGTCGACTTCCTTGATTTTTTTTTGGTGATACTATGACTAGTGCGGCTAAACTTAGCTTTGTAAGCCTATGCAAGGTCAAATGCAGAGCGTTGATGGGTAAATCCGTGTGTTCCAAACTCTTTGTTTGCTGTTGCAAAGAGTAGCCCACACGGAATATCCAATACGGAGTACTAAATTCGGGGTATTTTCTCCATGCTAGTGAAAGTTCAAATATTAAAATGATAGCCTCAATCTTTTTATATGCACTAGCCCAGAATGCTATACATAGGTTAAGAAATTTTCAAATACTAGTTATGTGTTTTGTATTTTTATGATTTTTTTTACTAACCCTTACCGGTCTGTGGGGAAAAGCAAGGGAGACAGTTGACCGTCCCGAGTGAGCATTATTAAAACTATTGCTATTTGTACCATGACTTTTAACAGTCTACAATGAGTAACCAGGCATAATCAACCGTAGCCCGCAATAAACAGTAGTTGGAAAAATAATGTTGGAACTTAAAGAAGTTTTTACTAGCATACTTGCTACTAGTTGTAGATCTAGAATAGTTTTGTAGGATAAGAGGGCTAGGGTTAAGCTCTTAGTATAACGTCTGTGGGTGTAAAAAGCTACAGGCACACACACACACACACACACACACACACACACACACACACACGCGCGCGCGCGCGCGCGCGCGCGCGCGCACGCACGCGCGCACACAAACACACACGCACGCGCGCGCACACACACAAACACAAACACACACACTCACACACACACACACACACACACACACACACACACACACACACACACACACACACACACACACACACGTGCTCATGTTTCTGGCAGGAGTAATAATTATGCATGCGAATCAAAGCATAGAGCAGATAACAAAACATAAAGAAACAGACGTTCACCCTCACATACTCCGAGTTTGTGAACCAGAGCCCTGAGCAATGCTTGGGGTATGTGTTGGTGAAACATCTGTTTGACACCTTTTATATTTTTTTTTCTATTTCACATTTTACTCATTCTCCATTCTTTTTTTTTTCTTAGAGTCTTTTATTTCCAGAATAATGGAATAATCTCCCACGTGCTATTTCAACATTTAAACCCTGTGTGTATGTGCAGCTTTGCCAGTCTTGTCATCAGCTCCCCCACCAGCACACAGTGGCCTACTCTCCCGGAAAGCGGAGGAGTGCGCAAGATGTTCTGTGTGCGTTCGCACACTGGACCACGGATTACAGTATTATTGGAAGGACATTTAAGAGGGGAGTTGAGTCGGTACTGATGTTAACTCCAGAGGAAAAATCCTCTTGAACGAGATAGGAACCCGGGTGATCATATCACGGATGCAACGGCATTAATCTAACCACCGGGCTAATCCGTCCCCCATGTTGAACCAATGACAATTGTGACGCTACACCATGAAATGAGTCGCTTAGCACCTCACACACTTTTCAGGTAGGAGCCATTTTAGGCAGGTGGGGTTCAGGTTGTCGATTTTGAGATTTTGATTGATTATAAAACTGTAGCAATTATTCTACCTTGTAATGAAAAATCAAGGCATATTTTTGTTTCCTTTTGCCTTTAAACGTGTTTTAAAAATACCCAAGCCCTCATACTGATCACCTTTTAGGATGCTAAACTTGTCTATTTCTCATTTTGTCATTTCCTGCAGTCTATCATTAAACTTTCAGATTGTAATAACTTTTGATAGAATTGTCTGTGTTTCAATCTTTTTTTTTTTTGGTATTGAATAGCCACTTTATTGCAGATCAATAAAATGTCAGTAACTAAACATCAACCTTTGGTACAATGCGACTCATTATGTGGTGGAGCGTCACAATTGTGTTGATCTTAAGGGAAGATGAAGAGCTGTCAGAATATCGAAAGAGCTTACTGTCTGGTATTACGGTTGTGACTGTGGCTTTAACGAATCATGATTTCACTTTTCTTTTGTTTTCCTGCCTCTGACTTTTCGCTTTTTAGAAAGGTGTGGTACTTCAAGGCCACTGAGTCACCGATGGAAAGTGAGAGTGGAGACTAGTGTCGGTACTCACGGGTCCGTGAATGGGAATTTTTTCATTCTGGTGACGACTTCATTCCCCCTGAAAATCCTTCAGCTAAAACGTGGAAGCAAGGGGACACATGAAAATACTCTGAGATATGGTGGGGCAAAAACTCTCGTACGCAAAAATCTCACAGTTGTTCATCGTCGTCGTCGTTATTGGTTTTTGCTGTTTTTGTTTTTTTATTTATTTTATTCTATTTTATACCACTTTATATTGTGATGGGGTGGTAAGTCGATTATCTCCCATGTGATCAGAGCGCGGCGATATCAGCGTCGTGTTTCTATTTAGAGACACACCTGTGAATTGTCCATGCTCTGTTTTCTTGGGTAGTAGTCGAAAAGCCTCCGTTGCATACATTTCGTCTTCACGGTGAAATGTAAATTTGGCAACCTCTTTTCAGAGGTCACATCTTAAACTGTCTGGCTGTGCCGTGTTCCCGAAGTTAGTGCAGTGATGGGACATTAAATATGTCCACTCTGTTACAATATCACAACAATTTTCTCTGCATGAAATTCCGACTGCTCTCCCTGGTGAGAGCCCGTTACCACAAGTGCAGCGCCCACCCATTTTATTTTATGTACAGCCCCGAGCTGCTTTGGGTTCTCCAACTCCCCGATTGTTCCTCAGGGATGGTGTCTAAACAAGACACTTGTGTGCATGCTGGAGTTTTAAAATAATTTTTCCATCCGTTCCTACCGGCACGCAATGGCCTGCTCTTCCGAAAAGCAGAACGGGGTTTAAACGTGTGTGCAAGATGTTCTGCGTGCGTTCGCACACGGGTCTCGGCTTATAGTCTCATCCGAATGACTTTGACATTCAGTTCGATTTTTTCAAACTGAGAAGAAAGGGTTAGGCTGGGTACGAACCCAGAACCTCACGGTTTACTTGTTGGCAGGCGAACGTCTTAACCATCCTGCCACCTTCCATCCTTGTGTATGTGTGGTGTATGTATTTGTGTGTGTGCTCGCATAGTTACGCGCACGTATGCACACACACACGATGGGCAGTGGAGGCGTTGGTAGTTGGGTAGTGATGGCGTTAGTCTGTGTGCCCGCCCCAGGCACACGTGTTGTTTTGTGTGGCTCGCTCCACTATTCATGATCTCTTCATGTCCCAGTGTGGCCATAGGTACAAGTGTTGTGTTGTGTGGCTCACTCCACTCACTATTCATGATCTCTCTATGTCCCAGTGTGGCCATAGGTCTGACACCCAGACTGTAGGAAAGAAGGCTCCAGGCTGTTGGGATCTGTTAGTGTTCAGAATGTTGGTGGGTTTATCCCTGGAGACGGGATAGCCTAGTGGTTAGAACATTGCTCTCGCAATCTGACCGCGCGGGTTCTAATCCCGTTCGAAGGGATTTTTCACCTGGAGTGCAAACTCCCCCTCTCCCCAAAAATCATTGGGATGAGACTAGCAACTGATGTTCCGTGTGCGATCCCACGCAGATCATCTTGCGCATATGTTAAAACCCGTTCCGTTTTTTTTCGGAAGAGTAGGTTATTGTGTGTTGGTGGGAACGGATGACAAAATGTACAAAAATTGCATGCACGCGGGCACTGGATGTAAAAAAAAGCACACGAGTGCTTTTTTTCCCCACTATCCTTGATATTAAATAATAAATAAATAGATTGATAATTAAATGAATAAATGAATAAACATATATATGAATACAAACATATATAAATGA